>JAWQFJ010016545.1:70000-75000 GCA_034096865.1 Theodoxus fluviatilis | reverse complement strand
TGCTACTGCTGCTGCTGCTGCTGCTGCTGCTATTATATTAGTCGCCGTTGTTATTGTTGTTGTTTTTGTTACTGCGCTTCTGCTACTGCTGCCGCGGTGGTTGAAAAAGATGTAAAAAGGACGATGCGCTTTTTATAGATTTCTCCAGCCATCCAGCTTCCTCCATCTGTCGCAAATGACGTGAGTTATGGACAGCTTGCGTGAAGTCGGGATATGAATCATCACTCAAACCATGGCATAGCATGACACTGTCGAAGACTATAAGGAGCAGGCGTCCACCTGCCTTGAGCAGGGAGGGGGTGGAGGATGGGATGGAAAGCAATGTGGGGGTTGTGAGCCGTTTGGCTTCTTTTACCACACGATGGAGACAGTTGGGCTTTGTGTCGAGCGCCTAGACCTAACGTGCATTTCTTAGGGCGAGGAAACCAAGGAATCCTAGGGAAGGCGAGTTGCGTAAAGTCTGCCAGCGGCGAGATTGCTACTCGCGAGGAGACACTAGGATTGCCGGGCGTTACTTTGCCAAGCGAAGAAGCGCTTGGTTTCCTCGCGTCATGCCTACACGCGACTGCTCCCAATGGAACTGTGGGTCTCGTTCCGTCATGAAGACATCCTCGGAGAAAGACTCTCTACGTGGTTTGCCCAGCCTTTTTCTCGTGCCGTTCTCAGTATCGCCTTCACAATTTATTGTTGTTGTCGTCGCCTTCAATGTTATAGCTATATTTGTATTAGTATTTTGCTTTGTTAGTTCGTTTGTTAGTTTGTTAGTTTGTTTGTTTGTTTGTTTGTTTTTTGTGTTTTAAGCGGTGGTACTGTAAATGCTTATGCTTGTGGAAACTATGACGGCAGTAGCGTTGGTGATTGTTGTGGTGGTTTTGTTAGAAATGAGTTGATGTTTTTTCTGTAATCAAGCTCATTGAAGTCATCTTCTCTTTTAACATCACAACTGTTGCTGTTGCAGTTGCTTCTGCTGTGTCATGCGTGTTTTCACACCTGCGTTGTTGAAATGACATGCTGGTTTTTCTTGACAGGAATCGAAATTGTTTTTGCCGTTAGAATGCTGGCACTACTGCTGCTACTAATACTGCTGCTGCTGCTGCTACTGCTGCTGCTTTTACTGCTCTACCGCTACTGCAAATGCAAAGCACATCTTTAGAATTGGTTAGCAATATATGAGCCTATCAACGGTTGCTTATTTCATTGAGTTAAGCTGCTGAGTACTGACCACTTTGTGGAAGACTGAAATGGTAGTTCTGATAAGATGACATCTCGGTCATGAAAGATAATCGCCACTGTCCTCATAATGCTCTACTCACAGCACCGTAATGCTCCAGAGCGACTTTGTACAAGATCTTTTCATCAGCTAGCTGACAATGGTCGTGCAAGGACATTTATATTATAAGCGATGACATAGTCGTAGATTTAGGTCTGGGTAAATCACGAAAACGTATAATGTCATTCTAATCTATCATCATCATCATCATCATCATCATCATCATCATCATCATCAGCATCATCATCATCATCATCATCATCATCATCTCATCATCATCATCATCATTATCATCATCATCATCGTCATCGTCGTCGTCGTCGTCGTCATCATCGTCATCATCATCACCGTCATCATCATCGTCGTCGTTATCGTCGTCGTCGTCGTCATCATCATCATCTTCATCACCGTCGACGTCGTCGTCAGCTGGGTTGTCAATGTTGTCTGTATGCCTGTCTGTCCGTCCGTCCGTCCGTCCGTCCGTCCGTCCGTCCCCCCACTTCTCTCTCGCTCTCGCTCTCTCTCTCTCTCTCTCTCTCTCTCTCTCTCTCTCTCTCTCTTTCTCTCACCTCTCTCTCTCACCTCTCTCTCTCTCTCACTCTCTCTCTCTCTCTCTCTCTCTCTCTCTCTCTCTCTCTCTCTCTCCGCGAACACTCAAGATCCAGGTAGCAACATGTTACACATTACTCAAATACAGCCATTTGAAAGAAGACTGAATAGTTAGGACATGACGAAAATATGAGCTCCTTACTGGTGGATGAAACTAATTTAGGAATTTCTTGATAAGTATGTGCTGGACAGTGGGAGAGTAAGAAGGGATGTTTTAGTGCTTTAGTGCATGAAGCTGTACCAGATATACAGGAGCAGAGCAAAAGATGAGCAACTGACCAGACTATGACAGTAGACAATAGCGGGCTGCGTTCGCTACTCTGCTAGTCTCATTCTTGCTTCCCACTTAGCTGAAATCTTTCTTCTTCTTCTTCTCCTCCTCTTCTCCTTTGCAACCCATTGGCCGTTTCCTCTCCCCCCCCCTTGCCCCCCTCAGTCCCCCCCAGCTCCCCCAGCCCCCTCCCCTCCCCTCCCCTCGCCCTCCCCCCCCCGCCATCCCCCGCCCCCCCCCCCCGCCATCCCCCGCCCCCCCCAAGCCTCAACAGTGGGAACGTGCTTTAAGTTCACACAGCATTCTCATCACTGTCATGCGTGACCACTTCAGAGGCCAAACTCTTAGGCAAGCGCCCGCGTGGCCTAACGCTGGCTGATAGTTTTTTTTAACACTGTAAAAAAACCGGCCCATGATGTCTCTACCACAAAGGTAGATAGCCTCTACCTTCCTTATGGCACCTAGATTATGTGTGTCAAGCTTGTATCCACCAACTGACGTGGTACGGGAATGCATGCGTACAATCATGCAAACAAACAAACACAAACACACACCCACACATTTAGCTTTATAGTTGTAGAGATATGTTCTCAAAACTTTAGTACTGTGTGCGTCAGATCATTAATTAAAAAAAACAACACAGAGTGACCACATCTGCGTTGCTGGAGCTGCTTTAGAACTTTCTTAACCAGTATCTTCTTTTCGGGGGACCTGTTTACTGCCGTGTGGGGTTGATACGATTTCGTGAGTGAATTATCGAAGTACCGTGCTGTACAATTCCCTAATCAGGCGTCGCAGACCCCATTAGACTTACCCAACCGCTGATCACGGCTGCTCCTACCTGTAATGACGGCCTTCCGAGCCCATCGAACTCACTCGGTGGGAGCCGGGGCGGTAGATCAAAGATACAGACAGCACTGGAAGCGCCATTTGCGTATGAGAATAAGCTGCGGGAAGCCTAGAGAAACATTGATCACCCGAAACGCACCTGGAGCGATGAGAGAAATATGTAATTCTATCTGCAGGCACCTCCTAGATCATCCGACGGCATTCTTTGATGTCTTTGAGATGAGAATCAGCAGGATTGATACGTCTGGCACTTCAAACAAGCACGCAGAGTACAGCGCTCTCGCGAGGGCGCTGGGTCGAAGACTGGAGTCGATTGGGATAGGAGGGCCGGGGCGCCGTACTGGGACGTAGAGAAAATGCGGGGCCCAGGCCTGGACATCGCCCTATGCTATGGTCACTCGTCCACGCCCTGCCTGTTTATTCACCTCCTCGCACTGTCCGTCTCTCTGGCAGCCTGCTTTGCGGCGATGGTGACAAATGTGGAGTTCTGTGCTAGCGTACACATGGACTTAATACTCTGTGATGAGTTGTTTGTTTTGTGGTCCTGTTGCATTGAATAGAGACGGTGTAACACTATTTTACAATCATGGTTTGTTTACTGTTCCTAACTTACTACAATGGTCCGAGCCTCCAACATCTTTTCTATTGTGTGTATACAGATTGGCACCGGCGAATCACTTCAACCTTCTTTGTACAATATCCACACTTTTACCGAAGACCTCTGAATGTACATCGCAGCAGTGACGAATGATTGGTATGCTTTTATACAGAAATTGTCATCTGTAAACTATTACCTTCGTATCTATGCCTCTTCATTACTTTATTCTTTATTTGCACACAAGTTGTGTTTTAGACAATAAACGGTGAGCTGCAAAACCATTCAGGTATCTTCTATACACTGTTTGACACTCTGAATTGACACACATACACACATACGTACGCGAATTTATTTAGCGTTCGGTTCTTAGGATTCTTGCAATGATACGTAGTTCAACCCTTTCGTTTAATTTATTTTCGTTATGCATATATGTGTATGCGAGGAATACAAGGTTTATGTATATGACAGCGGAAAGCTCACAGAGAAGACTGAAACTCTACTGTAACAGCAAAAAAGTTGCCGATCTCAGTCCGCTTTCAAATCCACCAGGCCTTGAAATGCACCCCTCTTTTAGTGTCCGTGTCTCTAGCACCTTCGGATTTCATGCGGTCAAGTATATTAGTTGGATCGCACTGTGGTTTTTTAATCGCACTAGGTGTGACGGCATTTGCTAAAAATAGTTTCAATGATGTATTCTTCTTTTTATATCTTTGCGGGGTGTTTTATTAAGAAGACCCCCTCTGTGTTGACAGTTTGTTGTAAAGCACGTCTTATCGTCATGATAATTAGAGTGAACAAAAATGTTTTCGATATTACATGACTGGTTTTTTAAAGGAACATGAAACATTTGACCGATCTTCAATGTAGGCCGTGAGAAAAATGCTATGAGTTTGAGGAAAATGCACTCTACACTTGTTCGTCGTCAGTCGTTTGAATTATATAGACCATAAGATTATTTCACGAAGGTGACTGACAATATAATTATTTGGAGATTATGAAATGCCAGTACCAGTAAATCATCAGATGATATCAGTAATCTAGTGGATTGGGGGGGGGGGGGTTGTTTCCCCGATAAAACTATCATCATTTTGTCATCGTGATGCATTTCTGTTGATAAGATCTGTGTTTTTGGAGATGAATATGATCATACCTGGCTTAGTCTAGTCACGGCAGAACTATTTTGGTCGTTCAAAGGACATGACGAGCCAGGTCAAATAAATTTGCCGATTTTCAAAGTTGAACAATTAGAGAAAGTGATGTCTATGTTACGGACCAGCTAACTGGACCTAGGGGTAGCCTAGCCCGCACAATGGAAAATAAACAAGAACGACACAAACACCAGCACAGATATAGAAATGAGATGTATTCGCCACAATCACCGTACGGTATACACTCAACCGCCC
>JAWQFJ010016545.1:0-65000 GCA_034096865.1 Theodoxus fluviatilis | reverse complement strand
GAAAAAATTCGAGTGGCGGGAAACATTTTCCTCGGGCCATCCAACAAAACAGGCAAACCGGCATACCGACCATGACGGAAATTGAGTTTGAATGAGCCCTGGGTGGAACAAGCCACGGAACGGCGTGCTGGGAAGGAGCATATAAAAAGTGCAGCACGGGCAGCACGAAAAACGCGCTGGGACACCACAGCGAGCGCAGCTTCCAAAGACTCCCAGCCGTTAAGGGATAGATGACTTTATTTGTTCCTCAGAGATCAAAGTATGGGAAAAGCTATAGGATCCAACGTGTACCACAAAGCAAAGGGCAGTTACATAGGACACGTTGTGACGTTCTTCAGCATTCCTTGTTCAAACTTCTCCTCCTCCACTTCTCTCCTTCACCCCCCCCCCCCCACCCCCACCCCCCCACCACCCATTTTTAAAATGAAAGGATCGGAGT
The DNA here is from genome assembly GCA_034096865.1 of Theodoxus fluviatilis. Lineage (NCBI taxonomy): Eukaryota > Metazoa > Mollusca > Gastropoda > Cycloneritida > Neritidae > Theodoxus > Theodoxus fluviatilis. The sequence goes on along the minus strand of JAWQFJ010016545.1, from coordinate 64,561 downwards.
CCTCACAGACTGTACATATATTGACTGCAATCCTAGCAACAACGTTTGAAAACAGACGAAACAGAAAGACACAGTACACATATCAACCCAAGGCATTCACCTCTGAAAACAACTACATCACATAATATCAAAGGACATATTCAATACAGAAAAGAACCAACAAGAAAGATCTAGAGGTCAAAAGATGAGAGCGGAGGTATGAGCGTTTTGGAAGGAATCATACTAAAGGAAATCAAAAGATTAGGGAGGTCCTGAGTGAGTAGTGAAAGCAAACAGCAGAAGTAGTAGTGATGACAACAATAAAGACGATGACGATGTTGATACAACAATAACAACAATAGAAGACTGAGAAGAAGAAAAGAAAAGTATGCGGTTGAAACGTCCTTCATCCGGAGTAGATATGTAAAGTTGAGAGACAAGAGAGACAATTCATCAGGTTTCCTCACAGTCTCTTTCTATCATGGTGCCTGGGGTCGCTCATAACCGAGCTATTGGAGAAGGCTATAAAAGCTCTATGGCCATGGGTTCCTGTGAAGGGGAAGGGGGATCCTACACCAGCTGCCCTCTGTGAAATATCCAACATAATGGACTCACTCGTGACCTGAAGCAAACATTGCTCTGGTAGTATGACGTGTTAGGATAGCTCCCGACAGCGGAAATTTCCTTGTTTCCTTGCTAGATTACCGCCCCGCCCAGCACAATTGTCAACAGCGGGAAAACAGGGTCGAGCCATACCGTTCTGTTGACCCCGAACCAACATGTCTTCTGATTGTGCCGGGTCGTCATTGAAGAAACTGTCGCTCACAGGAGCCACGCAGGTAAAGCACTGTTAAAAACAGGAAGCAATTTAGTGGTGTGAGCACATGGTACTATACCCACTTTTTCACAGTGCACCGAAGTTCCGACAACCTCTCTTTCGTGACGCACGCACAATATCCTCTCAATGCGAACATAAGCTAAGAACAAATGCATCGAGCTGAATGTGCGACTTTTTTGGAAATTATCTCCCTTGCCGCCGCTTGGCGGCGCGTCGGCTCCAAGGGGCTTGGTTGGTACACAGTGACAAGTTCTTTCGCTTAGATTAGACCTGAGTGTTCGAGGTTTTTTAATTGTTTTCTTGCTGTCGCTTTCAAATCTGTTCACAGTACTAGGCTGGCTGGTTTACTTAGATGTGATTTTTTTTAATGCGTGCTAGCTGATATTAGGTTTAGAGCTTGCATTTTCGATATTACACAAGTTCTTTTTCGTTTACAACTCCAGTGTTCGAACCAATGAAAACCACGGAAAGAGATGGCCGTTTCGTTCCTTGCATCTCATTGGCCAGCTTGTCATGAGGTCAGCCCGTGATCACGCGCTGATCTCATGACAGTTGTAAGCGAAAAAGCGAGTTGTAAGCGTAGATGTTATTTTTTTTATGCGGTGCTAACTGATATTAGATTTAGAGCTTGAATTTTCAATGATATTACGCTTACAACTCGCTTTTTCGCTTACAACTGTCATGAGGTCAGCGCGTGATCACGGGCTGACCTCATGACAAGCTGGCCAATGAGATGCAAGGAACGAAACGGCCATCTCTTTCCGTGGTTTTAATTGGTTCGAACACTGGAGTTGTAAGCGAAAAAGAACTTATGTAATATCGAAAATTTAAGCTCTAAACCTAATATCAGCTAGCACGCATTAAAAAAAATCACATCTAAGTAAACCAGCCAGCCTAGTACTTTGAACAGATTTGAAAGCGACAGCAAGAAAACAATTTTAAAAAATACTCGAACACTCAGGTCTAATCTAAGCGAAAGAACTTGTCACTGTGTACCAACCAAGCCCCTTGGAGCCGACGCGCCGCCAAGCGGCGGCAAGGGAGATAATTTCCAAAAAAGTCGCTCATTCATTATGTTTGGAGACAGCTCATAGTTTCGGGCAGAGACTGACGTCCGAATGAGCATTCAAATATATAATATCTTTAGTTCATTCCTGAAAAGGTTGTGGTATTCAAATCTTTACTGTGTGTTCATCTCGGAGGTGACTTTGTAGCTGGTTCTATAAGAGAAGACGGAATTATTGCAACTCACAATGTGGATGACCGCACTAGCAACACAAGAGATAGCCATAGATTTTAACATACCGAAGATGAATATGAACACACGAATTGAACAGAGGACGAATGGATGGATGGAAGGAGTTGTACGGCTCTCAGCCTTGTAGGCTACGCAAGGCCATTTAGCACGAAAATCACAAGAAAAGTTTTAAGCGCGGATTAAGTCACGATGTCTCTTGATATTCGCCTCATACGAATCTATTCTGACCCCATTCTAGTTTACTAGAGACTTTGCCTACCGGAGAAACTGTCTCTAGCACAGTTGACATCACGTGATGGAAGGATTTTGTCTGAAATATGCAAATGGAGGTCACACGAGGGACTTATGGGAAAGCCGATCTGCTCCCTGACATACGCCGTTAAGTAGTTTTAAGACTATTTCGCACAAAACTCATAATTTATTTTTGTTGAGGCAATAGTCAAGCGTTTATTCGATAAAATAAAATGTTTGTGTTGAAATTGAAACAAGCATTGACATCTGAATGATTTCTGTAAAAGGTGGAGAAAAAAATACTATCAGAACGAACTATTTTTGATGCAATGCTGTAATGCGAAGGGTCAAGTCTATTACGCATTCATTGCGAACTGTGCCAGAGTCAATACTGACTCGGGTTCACAGAATGTTCTGACCCCCAACCCACAGGGGGCTGCAGGGGACGGCACTGTCACCAATAGCGTCTGAAAACACTGCGCAGGTCATATGTATATATTACAATCACAAAAGCGAATTTACTACAGTAGACAAGACAGTGATGTAAGTTACAACTAAAAAACTAATGATAACTGAGAGCGATTCCATAGCTGTTTTCTCGTCTTGTTGTAATTTTTTTAATCAACGTTCACGTACAGACGACACTTTTTGTGAGTTCCGTCATTACGATGCACGGATAGTTAATGGGTGCACTTTTGCCACCCATCAGTCTTTGTGGGTTAAGTAAGGCCATTGCTTACCCAAAGCACTGGTGCCTTTGAGCAAGTCAAGACGCCGATTGCCCCAATCACTCCCCTCGATCGAATTGCGTCAGTAGACGTGGTGGGTCTGTTCGTGCCCCTGAACCATAGAGGGTCTAGCGCTACAAGCGCATGGCCATTAGGAGGCAAGTGGACGGAGTAACAACCGAGAATCGCTTCGTGGGTTTTCGGTCCGCAAGCCCGAAGTTTCCCGATGCTAGGCACGGAGGGAGAACGGTTTAGGGTTGCACCACAGAAGACACTTCGTTGTATTAGAAAGTCACGCACTAAAATATACATGGGAGGACAGATTTCTTCGTTGATGGCCACAAAAACACTGCCAGTTAATGTTCCATTACCGTTCACGTCAGAGAGAGCACTAGCATCATGGTCAAATCCTTGTACTACAACTAGAGCGCTCTGAAGAGAATTATTCCTATATGTACACAACCTGCATCATATCACCTACGAAATGCTTTGATCAGCAAGGGAAGGTAAATTTAAATAGCGTTTCCACACAGCAATTTAACAATTATACTGGGCACTGAACATGTTTTATGTTTTTGTATTTTTAGAGTCACACGACAAAGACGAGTGGCTAAGCAAAAGCTCATTAAGAGATTGCAGACAAATGTTGCAGGACTTAACAGATATCTCGTTTTTATGTCACATTGCAAGTGACTTGCAAGCTGCATGCCCTGATGAGTGGTTCATCCTCCTAGCGAACGACCCCAGCACACAAAACAAATTCACAGGCCTGACCTGAGCGTGACTCAGTGCTCAACACCCTACAGCGTGATTCCCAACCACTGGAGTGAACTTGCTTCAGCGACTAACTGTATATAAACGGACCGACCCCTCTCTCCCTCACCCTTACCTGATGAAGGAGTGTTTTCTCCGAAAGCATGCGAGGCTGAATAAAGCCAGCTGGACTCGTAGCACCCTTCGACATTTCTCTTCTCTGAGTTAAATCCAAATGAACTAGACAGCGCTGTGAGAGCGCAAACCTCCGCCAAAGAAGCCACTTTACAACGCGGCATAATTCAGGCAGTGTGTTCCCCTTGCCGGGCCAGACGCTACATTATAGTTTTAGCGCTGATAGTGGTTCATAGAGGTGCGCCTACGGTGCGGCCTGTATAATTTAAGACATTGTTCCGCTCAACTCGTGAACGCTGCTTTCTAACGCCTTAAAGCGGTTGAATAGACGTCTGGTCTTCCGTGGGCTGTATAGTTCAGGAAGCATGTTCTGCTAGTCGGACCCGACGCTACGAAGCGTAGTTAATTTTAGCGCCGCTCCTGCTAGCGGTCTCGGTGTGGAAAGCATACGCTGCCTCATTCTGTGAACCCGAGTCAGTATTGACTCTGGCGCAGTTTGCAATGAATAAGTAATAGACTTGACAATTCGCATTACAGCATTGCGTCAAAAATAGTTCGTTCTGATAGTATTTTTTCTCCACTTTTTACAAAAATCATTCAGATGTCAAAACTTTTTCCATTTAAACACAAACATTTTTTCTCGAATAAATGCTTGATTATTGCCTCAACAAGAGTAAGTTATGAGTTTTGTGCGAAATAGTCTTAGAACTACTTTAACGGCGTATGTCAGGGAGCAGATCGGCTATCCCACAAGCCTCTTGTGTGACCCTCATTTGCATTTTCGGACGAAATCCTTCCATCACGTGATGTCAACTGTGCTAGAGACAGTTTCGCCGGTAGGTAAAGTCTAGTGAACTAGAATGACGCCGCCTTCGGTCCAGGCGATAACATTTCTATGTATGGCTGTAATTTCAAAACAATTATAACGGAAAACCTTCAAATTTTACTGGACTGTTTCTTTGGTAAAATTCTAACCTTGCACAACATGTCATGAGAATCAGTTTTGAACTTTTAGTGATCTTTTGTCAAATATGTAACGAACGAACTAACTAACCTAGGGAGAAAATTTCCTCCTTGGCGGAGGTAATAAGATCAAAATTGTTGACTAAGAAGTCTTAGTCAGGCGCAACGCATACATGTGGACGAATGAGGTAGGAACGAAGTAGGTCTGCGAGAAGGGACAATCAAGTGCCCTAAAAAAATGAAGTCTCCCTTTGTCGTGTTGTCGAAGATCCATGGCAGCAGGCTTCAAACTCTGTATCTGGGTATCACACCGATTTATGATCACCAGAGCTCGCACCTTTAAAGACTTTCAAGTATTGATTGTAGGCAAAAATCGGTCAAAATCCTCCACAGAAAAGAATGAGGGCGAGCTCGAAATTTATTTTCAAGACCTGTCTTGGTTATCTGCACACACAAAAAAGCTTGGTATCGAAAATGGTTAGCCCTAATGTATCTATTCACGTTTTGACATAGTTATCACCGAGGGAGGATTGTCAAACTGGTTTTAAGCATTTGACTAGACATTTTATATTAAAAAGAAGATCAGTTTTAGTAACGCAATTAATGGGTGTTTTACAGTGGTCAATTTTGGAATAAAGTTCTGGAAATTGAGCAAAGGAAAAGCTTTCATAACTTGCATTAAGAAGCGGAGAAAATGCCACTTCCACATTACTCTTTTTGCTGCATTCGGAGTTGTTTAAAAACCTGCCATGGGCACTCCACAATTTCTTCGAAACCTCACCCTGTGAACTATTGTCTACAGCAGGCTGTGCAGACTCGGCATGATCCAATCCCTTGCCCCACTTTTCATCGTCGTCATTGGCCTTCAAAACATTGCATGTTCTACCAATCAAAATTTTATATTTAGAACTAGTCTGGTCTAATTTTGGAATATTGATGATGTCAATTTGTAGTGTGGTGAAAAAAAAAGAAGAAAAAAAACTATATATGTATCACATACTTCCTTTCAGTTGAGAATCCCAGCGGATAAATTCGTGGCTGCTGCTCTCCAACAAACTCTTTCTCTCTTATTCAGAGGGCATTTCGCAGTTACAAAAGACTTGTTTTCTTCAAGCTAGCCAGTAACTTCCTAGTAAGTTCTAATACCACCGTCGATGCCACCACCTGTCCATCGACAACACCTACAAAGATGATAAAAAGCAATACTACAGTATCGGAAGCAACGACAATAAAGCCTACAACATTGACTTCTTTCTTTTCCTTTCTCTACAACTAACCACTTCCCCTACAACTGCTACTTCCCTACAACTAGCTACCTCCCTACAACTACTACTTCCCCTACAACTAGCTACTTCCCTACAACTACTACTTCCCCTACAACTTACTACTATCCCCACCACCCCATAATCTCCACCACTGTCAACACCGCCATCATTTCCACATTTCCACACCACCAATATCAACAACCACTGCTACTACTTTTTCAACTTTAACTTCTACAGCTTCTGGTGCTGCTGCCGCTGCTGCTGCTACTACAACAACGACAACAGCAACTGCAACAACAACTGCCGCTGCTACTACTATTACTAATACTACTACTACTATTCCTCCATCTGCTATTAATGCTGCTGCTGCTACAACAACAACGATGACAACAACAACAACAACAACAACTACTACAACTACTACTACTACTACTACTACTACTACTACTACTACTACTACTACTGCTACTATCACTACTATTACTACTACTACTACGACGATGACAACTACTACTACTACGACTACTACTTTTACGACTACTACTACTGCTACTACTACTTCTACTATTACTACTACTACGACGACGACGATCACGATAACGACCACGACTACAACTACTACTACTTCTACTTATATTTCTACTGCTACTATTACTACTACTACTACTACTACTACTACTACTGCTGCTGCTACTGCTGCTGCTACTGCAACTACTACCACCACCACCACCACAACCACCACTGCAGTTGCTGCTGCAACCGTTATTATTTCCAGTACTGTCAGAGCCACTACTGCAAAGACGTACTATGGATGAATTCTTATTTCATAGATAAGCCAGCGTGGGGTTGGAACAGCACTCATGGAGTGGAGATGAAGCTGTGCCAGACTATGTACGTCTCATCAGTATTTCTCGTGAACTACCATCAGAGGACTGATCAGCAGAGCCCGTATGCATGAGAAGGAAGTAACGTCTTACTATGTGAGCAATTGTCGACTGTTCAAGTAATATCACTCCTTTGGGATGCATGAATCGAAAGTGGTGGTTCCTTCACAAGTAACGATGTAGTTAAACAACCCACATTCTACTAAAGCCAGGACCCATGAGTACAGCTGAAGTTTCAGCGAGATTAACCGCCATTGTTGTCTTTGGTTCGTACAGAAAATCCTGTATTTCGGAATACTTGAAATCCAGTCTAAGGAATTGTAAGCAATGAACAGCTTTAATTTCTCAAAGCTGTATGGTGAATGCATCAATAGGTCGTGAAAGTTCACACATTTTTAACGGAAATTGGGTTGAAGACCTAAATGCAGAGGCATCTGTTGACATTGTGCACAAAGCTAGTGTTCTATGCATGATGCCATGAAAACGATACATTCAAACTGCATTTTTGTGATGAAAACACTCTTCAGATTAAAACGTTTTATTATTGTGAACAAGAAAATGTGTGTCGACATACGCCGGATCTCATGAGTGTGGCGGGAAAAGTGCGAGCTGAGGCTAGAGTGAGAACATAATTATGTCAACACGAAGGTGACAGTGTTTGCGTGCGTGTTTGATCGGCAAGAGCCACGAAGGAAAATGGACAGAATAGAGACCGAACGAATCCGCTTGATTCTTTCGATGATGAAGAAATCTACAATAAATTTACAGTTCATCGCCATGAAATATTGGAAATTGCAGACAAATAGCACGATGACTTGCATGCGCACATAATGCATTATCTGTCAAAAAGCAGACGACAGTCAAAGACGCTTGCACATTCGCACAAAGACGGAATTCCCGATATCTATATAAACCTAGATAACTTACCCATACACAGACTTGTAAGAGGACGTAAAATCTAAGGATTACAGCCAAGGTATTCAACTGAACCAGATTTCCCAGGACCTGGATCAATGCACGTAACCAGCTTCATCAGCGTGGCGACATCTGCAGGGGTGGAGCAAGGAACTACGATCCTAACGAAGACGATGGCCTAGTTAGCACGAGAGCGTGTATTCCGCAGTCTCTTTGTAGGCAGACTTGGTCTTTCCCTCCCTCCATTCCGAGAAACTTTAAGGACAATTTCCTCTCTTACTTCTTTTTCCCATGCTCCTTAGTAAAAAAGAGCAACTAACACGTCATCATCATCATCATCTTCATCATCAACAACATCATCAACATGTCGCTCTCCAGCTGTCTTTTTGGTGTTGCATTGTCAGGAGTGCTGGACGGAGGGGTTGATTGTCGACTCTTTTGAGGACTGTTGAGGTTGTTGCAAGGCTGCAGATGTCTTCGGTCTCTGCGGAACTTTCCACCTGGAGTTTGCACAAGGTATAAACGTGGTGCGAGTTGTACTGTGACCGTTGTCTCATCACGCCGTCCCTTCTCCTTGTCACATTTCTGGAGAACACTATCTCCGGGTTGCAGTCCAGGAAATTCTCGAGCACCTTCATAACTCTGGCAGACATCTTGGCGCTGCCGTGCGCATTCTGATTGAGGCTGGATGGTAGAGTGGGCAGTGTTGTGCGTACACGTCTCCCAGAGGTGAGTCCAGCAGGACTTGCACCTGTGTGCGTTGTAGATGTTGACCGGTAGCAAAGGAGAGTTAGGAAAGGATCTTCATGGAATAGTATCTTATCTACTCTCTGTACCGATTTCTCTGTATCTTCACGGGACTGCTAGTGATATGTTTGAATCCCCACTGTTCGGCAAAGTTCTTGGAGACCTGGGGTGTTAACTGTCTTCCAATTTCTATGACAAGTACCTCGGGTATCCCACAACGAGCAAATACATTTTACAGCATTCAAATCACTGTTTCTTGGGCAACGCTCGACATGAGGGCTACCTCGATAAATCTCGATTCCACAAACACAAGAAATCGGTCACCTTCGAAGTCACAGAGATCTGAAGCTATCTTCTGGAAAGGGTGCTCTGGAAGCTCGGTAGGGTTATTGTGTTCTCTTCCCTGGCTAGGACGTCTTTTCTGGCAGTGGTCATAGCTGGCAACTCTCTGTCGGATTTCAGTACTGATGCCTGGCTACTTGGCGTTTTTTCTGCAACTGGAAGCTAACAATCCTTTACGACCTGGGTATGTAGTAGTTTTGCCTCGGTAAGGTTCCTGGAACAATAGGCTACAGGTTACAAGTAGTCCCCATCCTTTTGAAGAAGAACTCTTCCAATGCAATAGATGTTGGCAATCATTGGCTTCGTTTAGTAGAAGATAGCAAATGTTAGGAATGCGGTGCAGAGAGTCTTCACTTCAGCAAAGGCCTAGCTAGGACTGCACTTGACCCCATGTCTACTGCGCATTTTCCCGAACAGTTCATTGAGCGGCTTCAGGATTGTGGAGAGGTTGTGCAAATACTTGTCCAGGTAGTGGACCAAACTCAGCAGGTGCCTCAGGTCAGTCATGTTTTCTGGATCTGGGAGTTCAAACTTTGCTTTGATGTAGCATCGTCTGGTCTGATTGACACCACTGCCACTGACAATGTGTCCGACGAAGTCAATTTCTGCTATCATGAGTTGTCCCATTTTCTGGTTCAGTCTCAGGCCAACCTCGTACCAGCCCCATGCGCGCTACTGCGTATCGGCTGGGATGGTTGTCGTTGTAGCCATCAAGCACGAACGCTCTGAGGGAGAAAGAATGATTGTCCAGATGGGTGGTGGTGATGGAATGTCCGCGTGACAGCATCGTTCCATCGGAGCTGCGCAGAATGTCGTTTGGATTTTCCAGCCTTGGTTTGGGCTTGAGACACATAAATGAGAACTTTGTCATGGCTGAGACGTCAGCTGCGGTGTCCATTTCGAACAGGATGGCTTTCCGCCGATGTTAAGGGTTACATACCAGGGTTCTTCATTTTCCTCATATAATAATAATAATAATAATAATAATAATAATAATAATAATAATAATAATAATAATAATAATAATAATAATAATAATAATAATAATAATAATAATAATAATAATATATAAAAAATAGCATTTTTAACGTGCATTTCTTGCAAGAACTCAATGCGCGGGCATAGCCACATTTACACGCAGTTACTCGTCAGTCATACTACATAGCACAACACTCGTACGACTATCATACCAGGACTTGAAAAAAAAACCCTAGGAGGTTACAGGAAAGCAAGACGAAACATATGGGTTTTTAACTGAGATTTAAAAATAGACATAGTTGGTGCATATCTGGTCGATTTGTCTTCACAAGTCCCCAGGAAGTAGACATCGGTCTCGTGCACCTCACTGAATGTTTTTGTTCTACAGACTGCTGCAACATGATATTGCTTCCTGCGTCTTCTGCATGCATTCCCTTTCGATTGGCATTCCTTTCTCCTTTGGGTCTTCCCGTACTTCCCATATTCATGCAGTTCTTGTGTCTCATTTCGTGGCATTGCATCCCCTTGTATCTTCCTCCTCTGAGGGATCTCTGATCGCACCGCGGCCACGTCTGGTTGACGCTGAGCTGAAACTTGGCTTTGGACTAACGCATAGTGGCGAGCAGTTTCAGTGGTAGTGTAAAGAATAAGGTCTGATTCCAGTTGCAGCCTCTGTGACGCTTCTTTGTCGAGCAGTCGTTGCACAAAGCGGTCTCTGATCGTCTCTTTCTTTTCTGGAAATTCTGCATACTCAGCCAGATTATTGAATTTTCTAACATTTTGTTCTTTTTTTCAGGGAGTTGTTGTCGGGAATAGATTTTCCCTTCTCTCATGAAATACGTTCCTTATCGGTACAAAGTGTTCGCTGAACCTCTTAAAACTATTTAAAAGTTGTCAGCAGAGTGGGGTATATACTCCGTAGAGGCAGAGAACGTGAATGAGGAGAACACTTTTCGGCCTCTCTTCCCATCGCGTATATCAGGCTGCTTACCTGCACAGCTCCATCCTCTTCGTTCAGACTGGATGCGGTGCGGTAGCGCAAAAACCGTTGAAGCCACTCCGACCATTCGTGGGGTTTGGAGAAGACGAACGATTCCGGAAGGTAATAGACAGGCATCTTGGCTCACTCGCTGTTAAGGCGGATTCTTTTCACGAGGAATCCCACACTCCACTCATGTAGTGGCCTTAGAATCGGATTTCAAGTAACATAACATAGCACATCCGGACGGGAATACCACATATTATCCATACTAATTTCACTCGTTTATTCGATGGCAGTGGATCTTGACCTGTCGTCGCTGTTCAGTACTTCGCCCTGGTCTTCACTCCGGTACACGAAATTCCATTGGGTCCATCGCAATTCCACCCCTGGACGCACACAAACACATACATGCGCACACACATAAATACGTACATATGCGCATGGATACACCCACGCATACACACATACGCGCACGCACACACACACACACACACACACACACACACATTTACTCACTCAAGCAGACTCCACCCCCATCTTCTACTTCCTCTTCTCCCTTCCCAAATCATTCCCCATTCCTCCTCTTCCCTCGCTGCAATTTCTCCAGTCCAGTCCTCACCCGCTCCGATCGGCTCTGCCTGTAGTGCTCTCTTGCCAAGTCTCTAGTTCAAATAGATTAAATCAGTCGGACCGACACGTGTTGCAGATCCGGCTCACAAGGTCTGTTGTCTGAACAAACCACGAATTGATGCTATTGTAATCTAGTGGTTCTTGTCAAGATCCTGACAAATTATTGTCTTGTGGCCATGCATGCCTGCATTGTTTGAATCCGGTGAAATGAAACCGTGATGTCGAAACCATAAATAAAATTATCAAGAACATGTGTTCGCTATATGGTCCGACAGGAATCCCCAGTCTTTCAATGAGCGTTATTCTAACGTTTAACTGACAATGTGTCGTGTGATATGGAGACTAAAGCACACGGCACGACAAAGCGACGGAGTATCAAGCAGGTCGTTCATGCGTGAAAAAAAACCTCGTTGCCTCAAATAGAAAGCAGTCTATTTGCCAGCGACAAAGCAGCGGCGGAGCCATCAATCAACCAATCAGGAAAGAGCTCCGGGAAGAAACCACAGAGCCACATGATAGTAGCCGTGTAGTATCATGTAGCTCTCTAGTATCCACTAGGGAAAGAGAGGCTCGTTGTGACGAGATGCAAAGAGACCTTGTCGCTTCATCGCCTTGTGGGTAACAGGCGTTAAGAGTAGCAATATCTCAACAGCCTCAGGCTCGCTGACCAAATGTGCAGGAGCTGCAAGTGATGCTCTGGCACGGGATACTGCATGAATTCACAAGCTCTCACATAAAGGGCAATGGTGCAGTGCAGACCGTTGATAAAAATCACCCACGCTGCTTGCAAGAAGGGACCACATCAAAGCAAAACTGTAGCGAAAGTAGTAGTCGAATGTCTCCTGTCCCGGCTTCAGCTGACAAACAAAATCATCACACGAGACTTAGATCTCAGAGGGGAAACTCAGATAAGTCATCCGTCTGCGCATTTGAAAGTTTTTAGATCACGGCAGACTTTGTGTCAATCGTTGCCAAAGAATCGACATAAGCGATATTTTGATGACACGTACATGGAGACCAAGTCGGATTCTGCGTGCGATTGATGTTGGCCAGAAATGAGAGGCACGAAGACACAGGTAACGTAAAGGAATATGAAGAAGTTACGCTGTGAGGGACATTGTGGAGTGAGGATAGCAGTGAATTATGTGGAAATGCTGGTTTTAATTTGTTCTTTTTACCAAGCAAAACCCCTGTGCGTGGACAGACATGGAGAGCTACTGCAGTGCCTTCCTCATCCTCTGACGCCCACGGTCTTGGAGAAATTGGGATCCTCTCCAGAATGCCCACCAGGCGGCCCCCAAACAGAGACGTTGAGACATATTGAAGACTCAGTAAACACGTCCTGATAACAGGAGACTACCATTACTCCCAGCTTCGAACCTCAAACTCTCGACTCATATCGGCTGATGTTTGTAGCGTTGTGCTATTGGCATCCATTGCGGGTACTCGTGATCGTGCAGGTACCAGTCCAAGTCAGGCTTGTTTCGAATTAGATCGGCATTGTGCTCAACATTTGGGGACTTGACAGAAAAGAAATATTGCCTAATCAATAGACTGGCATGATTTTTATATACAAAGAAATCCAACGGTGATGACCCAGGAAATACTGTTGCTTCTGCACGTTCTGCAGCAAAATAAAACGTGCTTCATATAATGGCTGTAATTAACAAGTTGTTAAGACTTATCAGAATTCGTTAAGTGAACATAAAAAAGCGAATACGTCTTGATTCACACACACACGCATGCACGAGAGCGCGCGCGCACGCACGCACGCACGCACATGCACACACACACACGCACGCACGCACGCATGCACACACACACACATACATTTAAGAGACCTAAGAAGATCCAATTAGTTTACCCTCATATTGCATTTCTTCCATTTCGACTAGCATTTTTCTCTTTTTCCTTGAGGCCTGGAATACAGATTAGTACTGCCATGTCCTGTATAACCTGGTCTCCACAGTCATGGCCACCACAAACTCAGCTCTCATGTGTCTCAGTTTTATTGGCGGACCGCTCTTATATTTTAAGAAGTAGTAATAACACACACTGAGACATATGAATGCAAAAGCAAAAATGCCTGCACATCAAGCACGAAATCTGCTAAATCCACCAACAGCTCAGGCTTTCCATGAATTCTTTTGCGAAACAACAATGTTGCAGGGGGAAAATTGCGGGAAAAGAACTGCCTGGCATTTGTTATAGATTTGGGGTGAATGGAACTGAGGGGAGGGCCACTCTCACTTATCAGAGGATTAAGAAGAGGCAAAATGAGTTGAATCTATAAATTCCAACCCGATGCCTGCTCACTGCCACTAACAAGACTTGATAACACCACAGCGTGCCATCACAACCTTTATAAGTTCCCAGTTTACTCCTGGGTGGAGAGAAACAATGCGAGTAAAGGTGACCACGTCTGCCTACATGCACTTTGTACATGGTGTGAGGAGTTTCGTCCTCGGTCGCGCGAAAGCAGTACCCAAGTATGTCAAACGACAGTAGCCACGACCGCTAACCACTGGGTCGAGCTGCTTCAGAATTGCACTTAGTGACAATATCAACTTTCAAGTTCAACACTTTATTCTGGTTAAATTCTACGTTTTTGTTGTTGTTGTTGTTGTTGTTGTTTTGATATACAAAATGTTAAATCTATGTAATTTTAACCAGCCAATATTAATTGGTAACATTCCCGTTCTGTGTTCTCGGAATGCATTTCTGTGATAACACTCCTTTTCATCCTATCCCTTTCATTTTGGCATGCGATACAGGTTATCCTTCCGTTGATTTCTTTTCAATACTGCTGTGATGGTCTAAGTAATTTGAATAGCAGCCGATGTCTTATTCTTCGGTATTTTTCAGCTCATTTCTTTTTTTCTGTATTTTTCAGCTCAAGTTTACAAAAAGAATCAAAGGGACAGCATGAAGCACGTGGGACATAACGTACTGACGACAAAGCACCCATGAGTGGTAGAAAATGGGGATCATACGGTTTCTGAGAGAAATACCTGAATTGGATGCCGATTGAATTCTGAGTCCAGTGTGATCTGACGCTTTATCAACACAAGTAATATGGTGGTCTAATTACTTCGTGTTGAGAGAACACTACACCTTACACTGAGACCCCAAATGTAGTTATGTACCGTCAGCTACAGTTCACCGGTTTCCTTTGAAACGGACTCACATACAGTATGCACGGTTATTGTGGAGGTCTGCAGATGGCTGTTTTCAATGTGTGCGTGTGTATTGGGTGGGGTGGAGTACGGGGGATGGGGCGGGGGTATAGGGGGAATGCAAGATGGAGGGGAGTGTGGTGTTAGGGGAGTTTTCAGGTTTTTATGCTTTTCTTCTCTTTTTGCTCACTTTTCTCAGCGATATTTGCTTCGTGTCTTGTATTGTAAGATTTTGTACTGAATAAAGAATTTTAAGGTGAAAAAAATACAATACATTGGTTTCTTCTCGTTGCACTCCATGTTGCTGTTCACCATCATCCTCCATTCTGCTCTCGACTTACTGAACAGTTTTCGTTTCCTTTTCCTTTATCTGAAGGTAAAACATACTGTTTGGTTTCAGCTTGGGCTTGCTGTTCATTAATATTTGAGGTAGTAGGAGCTTCGTATATTGAGGTTCTCTGTGGTTTGGGGGTAGGACTTTAACCATCGCGCCTCCCTAAGTGTTTTTTTTAGAAGCGAATAACCAAGGAAATCGTGGCTTGACTTGCTTTTATACTAACCAATTGATTTTTCGTGAGTAATGTAGCTCCATCCATTTATCATATACTGAATGAATCTCTCCATATCCGCTAACTGTTAGTGTTCCTAGAGTATTGCACGTGTAAGCAGTACAGATGTAACGGAAATCCCGTTTTGATTATTTAAGCACAAATCTTTTACATTTTTGCAAAATGAAAAGTGCCATAACGACTACCAATTCTAAGCGTTTTCACCTCAGAAAGTAAATGCTACTGACAGAATCAGCGAGGAGTACACGAGAAAGTGCTATCTTTGTCATTCTGGTGCGTTGCGATTATCGATGTGGAGTAATTATACTACATTTCGTTATCTCATCCTTTGGTTCTCTTTGAACCTCTCCACAACCTGCACGCAGCGATCGCCGAGAAAACGTTGTAGAATTCGACCTCCATGCCATGGCTCCGGAAGTGAAAATGGTGAAACGCTTCAGATGAAAATGTTTCCTGACGCAGACCGACAGCCCTCTCCACGTTTCCCGTCAACCCGCCCTTGTCAAAACCATTTCTTTTGCCTCGGCGCGAACGCAGAAGTTCTCAGGCCGCGTGAAGCCTGTTCAGCAGTGCGTGAAACCCTCTTCCCGATGAATGACGTTCCCACACCTTGCTGTGATGGCTTTTTCCTTCCTCGACCTTGCTCTGGCAGCTTAAGTGAGAACGAATGGAGTTAGTGGTAAATAGTAGCAGCATTAGCAGGTGGTTTTCAACCTTCCCTGTGACACATCCGGATGTCATCGTTAGCATTTGCCGCTCTGCTGCTGCGCAGTCCACACAGCTTCGTTTCTCAAGACAGATCAACTGTTAATCAGTATGCATGTGTGTACATTTTGATATGTGCAAACAATTTCTTATCTACACTTTTTCAAACGAGACCAAAATTATTTTTCATACCTTGCTCATCTAAGACATCATGCGGCTGCAAGTGAAAATTACGTTTTCATTGACTCATTTTGACATATAAACGATCGAAGCCGCTCGATTTTTCCTTTACCGCCTGGAATCCCTGACCGTTGAGCATTGGAAGTGCTCCTCTGTGCCTCCAGACAGGACTGCCATAACCAGCCGAAGATGTTATAAGGAGGCAGGGAGACTGCACCCAGTCTTCATACCTTCAATAGTCACAATATACACAGGGATGCGCACCCAAAATTCGCATTGAAAGAGAGAGAGAGAGAGAGAGAGAGAGAGAGAGAGAGAGAGAGAGAGAGACGGGATACACGTACATGCGCGCGCGAACACACACACACATACATATACACACACAAACACAAACATACACAAAAACACACAGACACACACACAGAAATAAAGGCACACACACACACACACACACACACACACACACACACACACACACACACACACACACACACACACACAGAGTTATACACATGTACCTCGTCAATGATTCTGCCGCAATAACTCGCGATTCCAGACTGGGGGGGGGGGGGGGGGGGGGGGGGGGGGGACCTGTGGTTTTCTCTGTTCTGGGAGCGATGCAGTATGTATTGTAAGCGGTTTCTTTAGGGAGCATGAAAAAACAGGTTTATGTTTTAAGTGGAACCTGAGGATGTTGGGCTATTGGAACCTCATTAAGTAGCATAACCAGTGGCGGATTTCAAGAGCCATAGAGGCTACATCGGGAGGCACACTGGAACAGAATGGATCCGCGTTTTCATCTTGAAAGCTGACTGTAAACTGCATGGGGCACCCTTTCCCAGGATTTTAACACACTACGTTCTCTAGCAGGGGATGCTTTCTACCTTTAAAGAACTTGTGGCTTCCTGCGAATCACCACTTCTGAACTACTTTTACGGCCTCTGTTTAGAAAAACTCAACGGAAAACATTAGTCAAGATAATCTGAATTACATTTATGTCATCAAGTTTGCAAGGTTTCCACGAATTCAAGTATGAGCTCGCTTAAAACCCAAATTTCATACCATGGACTTTTAATTTTGAGAATCAGTTTTTACTGTATGTTCACTTTCAATCGATCATCACTGTCCTTCTCTCAAAAAGCATTTCTAGATTACTCAGTAACATTTCTTTTCGAAAACCGACAAGTTTCGTCTCTCTCGGCAAAGTTTTCCATTTTAGCCTACAATTTTTTAAATTTGTATTTGTTTTTAGATGTTCGCATTTCTTACTTGTTCCGTCGAACATTAGTTTTTGTTACAAGATCACTCGCATTTAGCTCATGATGTATTAATTGCAGTTCAGTTATGAGGATTTGAAGTTAAAAGGTAAAAAGGCGTGGTTTTATACAGCGACTCATCACCCATGTCTGGGTCTTAAAGCGCTTTTCCCTTTACCCCCTGATCACTGGGCATCTTGATCAGTCAGTCAGCGGTACTTCACAGCAAACATTGTGACAGACATTCCAGACGCACACAGTCAGGTACTAGTGTCACATCCTGGACCGTAGAGTAACCTAAAACGTAGAGCGTGACCTACTTGCATATTATTAACATGACGAAATATGGGTTTTCATCGTTTTCTTTCACCTTATTACAGGATCAAATGGTACTTTCCTCTAGAAATGTTTGTGTAATCACACGCAGCAAAGACAAAAATCTTTGTATCGGAGATTTTTTTAAACGCTCACCGTTACAACCGGCTAATCACAGTTAAGATAACAAGAGTATGCGGGGGAAAGTCATCTCTGCGGGAGTATTGTCCAATCACAAGATTTGGCGGGTAAAAACGTCATGTTAATAATATGCAAGTAGGTCACGCTCTACGTTTTATGATACTCTACGATCTAGGATATGACAGTACCCGGTTTTACTTCTGGGATGGGTGGGGAGAAGCAATGCTAGTTAAGCATCTTGCTCAAGAATGCAACTCAGAGAACAGCGCAGCTTGAAACTCCGTACCCACTTGCCGCAAGCGACTACAGCTCAAGCGTGCTAACCACTCGGCCACAGAGCCCGTCTGTAGAAGGATACTTGACATTCGCCTGCAATTAGCGCATTCGCTTTCTACCCTCTCCTACAGGTCTGTGCTAAAAGCCACCACGAACTGCACTCTAGTGGAAAGCCCACCTGATACTTCATGACGTCAGTGTGCTGTCTGTATTTTACGATGAGCTTTCAGCTGACAGATGCTCCTTCTCTCTCCGCTGTAAATTATCCAAAAACAAATTCTGCCAGTGCATCGATACTGCGGAGGAAAAAGTTTTAATTATTGTCGTTTTCCATTGCCGTTCCATCGCCGCGACCAAGACCTCTCTTGTTGCTACGTCCCCTTCTACTCTCAAACTTTTTGTAAAAATGAATGAATGAACGAATGACTGGATGAATGAACGAATGAATGAAGTATGTTTTGCGGCCTATCAGCCTTTGTGGGCTATTCAAAGCCATTGATCACGAATATCACTAGAGCTTGTCGGAGCCAGAGCGAGTCAAATAAAGATTTCCCTGGTAATTCGCCTCTTACGTATCGCGGAGGGAGACGCGGCGGATCTTTTTTCACCCCCAACTCGCGGGGGACTTTGTTAATGTTTCTAAATCTCCAAACACAGACTTTCCCCCATCAATCTGACACTAAAATCAAGGAAACGAAATTGTCGTGGTTGAATTTCACAGGAATCTTAAGTTTATGGAGCACACCATCTGTGCCTGCGGGCTTTTATAGCCTGCTCGATTTTCTCATTCACTTGAGATGCAATAGAACATTTGTTTGTTCAGAAGTACAACGGAAATATGGCATTAACATGATACGGAATGGTATAACTATCAAACACACAGTAAACTTTTAAACTTTTTCTGCTTGCTGTCATAGGCCTGTTGCCATAGATCCAGCATCAAAAGATGAGGTCTTGAAAGTTCCCAGTATATCTGAGTTGTCAATTGGGACTGGTGCACCGGATAGCCCGCTGTTACCCGGAATCCCCATATTTTCGCCAATTTGACAATACAATCTATTCATAGGACAAAACCGACTGGATCCAAAGTTTGCTATTGATCTGATTTACTCACACACGTTCTTACACTAATAGCTATTCGCATTTTCTGCTCTGAGGGGCATACTCGGATAATTACAAAGTCACCCCTGTCAGTCTTCATTGGCTTGTAGCCATTCCCGTGCCTCTCCATAATGAGATTAGCACGAGGTGATCGCGAGAACTAGCGAGATCCCCGGTGCTCGGATAGCGAGATCAGCACAGAAGTGAAAACGATTCTTTGAAGCGGCTGAAATGTAAACGATGAAACTGTTTCTTTTGTCGTGGTCAGTGCGAGTCGCATAAAAGGCACAAGGAGAGACACGAAGGGATTCATTTCCTTCCTCTCGCAAAGTAAGGGGGAAAACCGAACATTGAAAAGCTTGCGTTGAAGCATGAGATTCACATACTGTCTCTCTGCCCGCCCGCCTGTCTGCCTGCCTGCCTGCCTGCCTGCCTGCCTGCCTGCCTGCCCGCCTGCCTGTCTGCCTGCCTGTCTGCCTGCCTGCCTGCTTGCCTGCCTGCCTGCCTTCCTGCCTGCCTGTCCGTCTGTGCGTTATCGTGTGTCTGTCTGTCTGCCTGATGTATCTGGTCTATATATTTGATCGATCCCGTAGTTTGGTCGAACGAGGAGACACCCGGCTGACCTGGCAACCAGTGTCGCCCAGCTTCCAGTCAATGCTGTCCATCCTAGGATGTAATTATCCCACCCTTTCTCTGCCCGCCTCTCCTTCTTACACCCTGTACTACGCCGTGCAAGATTGTCTTGGCAAGTCCCCTGAACGTGAGACGTGCCCATACCACTTTAATTTGAGTCTCTTGACTGTCGATAGGAGGTCTTAATACGCCCCGTTGACTGGCTGGCCTGATTCTGTTCCTCACTTCCTCGTTGGTGGTGTGGTCTTTGCGTGAGATACCACTCTGTACTGTTGGACACAGCTCACTCACTACATGTATTTATTCGTCCACGTGTTGTCTCGAAGAATCCCGTGTTATATATATATATATATATATATATATATATATATATATATATGCTTTAACAGCGCACTTCTACTCCAAGTCATCCGGCTGCGTGTGTCCTCACTCTGACGTCATCTCCACTTCCCGGGAAGTATACAGAGTGCGGATGACCGCGCAAAAATTATTTCTCACAATTTTCCAGCTGAGCCCTCACAGGTATGCAGTTTTGTTACTGGGTTTGAAAAAACGTTGTGTACGGATTTGAATTGGCATAATATCCAAAACCTACAGTGGGGAAAAACTCGTGTATACGAATTTGAATTGGCATGACATCCACACGGATGTCGGTTTTGGATGTGGATGTCATGCCAATTCAAATCCGTATACATGGTTTTTCCCCACCCAGTGGCAAAATCACATACCTGTGAGGGCTCAGCTGGAAAAATGTGAGAAATAATTTTTGCGCGGTCATCCGCAATCTGACTGTATACTTCCCGGGGAGTTGAGATGACGTCAGAGTGAGGACACAGGCCGCCGCATGACTTGGAGTAGAAGTGCGCAGTTTAACCAGAGATACTATAGTGAGTGGATCGCTGTCTGCGCGAAACGCGCCTGCTAGTGCCGTCTCGCGCAGGAAACCAAAGTTCTGGCAATGCTCTCTTCCGGTCTAAG
Source organism: Theodoxus fluviatilis (assembly GCA_034096865.1). Lineage (NCBI taxonomy): Eukaryota > Metazoa > Mollusca > Gastropoda > Cycloneritida > Neritidae > Theodoxus > Theodoxus fluviatilis. Next base: position 43,603 of record JAWQFJ010016545.1, on the reverse strand, counting down.
TCTGGGCCGGTTCCTCTGTCCGCTCAGTAATATAATGTAATGCTTGTTTCTTGTACTGTGCTTTATCATCTCTAGCTGAATTTAGTTATGCAAAAACATGATGTATTTTCCGGATTGTAGAGTCAGAGGTTGAAGTTGGACTGACAATTCGTTGAATATTAAGTGTGTTCTTTGACGTAACGTCTGCTTACAAGCACATTGGAACCATTCCAGCTACTCTACGTCTGTGAGAATCAGAGGGTTTTGACACAACATGCCGGAAAATAATTGTGCAAGTGTTGGATGTGGAGCCTGCGCAGGCCTAAATAGAGGGCTGTCGTTCCACAGCGTAAGAAAACACAACGACGACAACAAATTCCGTGTATAAGGCACATATACATAGAAACTGACCGCCGTCAATAGCTGTAAAACGCTAGACGTAGTATCTTTAACCTGTTCTATGTATTTCACACGTTTAGCAGCAGCGCCTCTGACTTATTACACTATCCTACATATTTAAAAAATCTTATTGATAATATAATTGCCAACTGACTTCATGAAGCGTCGACTCGCTATTTCAGTCTTTGTCGTGTATTATCTCGGACATACATGTTACACTCATCTACGATGTCCGAGCTGATGTAGCTATAGATTGACAATTATGTATAATATACTATTTCAATGTTCATTCCTTCTTTTCATTTGCTTATTTTCAGTAAATGCTGCGTACTTTCCTCAAGTATCTCTTCGATTAGCTGCTCCAATCTGTAGACATCGGAAACCGGAAACGATCATTGGCAGAACTAAGGCGGAGCGGCGCAGACAGCACTGCGACTATATTTAGACTATACACTGAGAGGTCAGTCAGCAGTCCATTATATTATAGTGTCTCGCGTTTAACCCTGCGTTTCGTTGCACTCTGCTTCATCTCTGCTACGATGTAGCAGGCTCAGGTTTGGACACATGAATCCCCTAAATGATTTCACATTCAATTATATCCCTCTTGATCGAATAGACAACTTTATAAAAGCATTAGGGTCGAAAATACATTAATATCAAAAGGGAGACAACCATCACCAGTCATAAAGGAAGGTCAAGGAAATCCCAAAATGTGTGTCGTCTGCTACTTCGTTGCAGTCATGGGTATAAATGCCGACGTTTACTACATACATCAAACCAAGACATACAATCCACTCTGCCACGGTGATGAGAGCACGAAAACATTCATTTCTTCCAAATCTGAAAGCAATTGGCACGTTTTCCACTTCCATGGTATGTAAACTCCATGGTTCGAAGCATGTTTACCGTGCAAGTCCGTGGAGTGACTTCCAATTAGTTCTGTTTAGTATGAGCCAATCAAATGCGGCTACGGTTCTGTAGTTTTATCGTTGCTAGGCACAGCAAGTGGCGCACTCTAGTGTGAAGCAGTTAGAGCGCCTTCTTAGATGCTGCGCGACCTTGACAGGAAGTTGACCTTTGCCACTGGGTGAAACGTCACCAAAGATTGTGTATGAATTATTTTCTACCCTAATGCTTTTATTAAGTCGTTTCTTCGATCAAGAGGGATACATTTGAGTGTTAAATAATTTAGAGGATTCGTGTATTCAAAGAGGGCCTCCAAAACCATATACTTTTAATGATAATGTACTTTTAAAGTTATTAAATAAAACAAAACAATCAAAACTCTTGAGGCTGCTACACCGTAGCAGAGATGAAGCAGAGTGCAACGGAACGCAGGGTTAGTATACATCGACGGGTAAAACGTAGCAGTGCAAAAATACACGTTTACCTGTTTATTTTCCATGTACATCGTGCGTGTAATTGTTACGCACGGGACCAATTACAAACACATACGCGCGCATGCACACACACATGCGCGCACGTGCACACAGAATCGCACACACATACAATCACACACACACAGACACACACAGCACAGCGTATGCACACAAACAAACAAACACACACACACACAAATACACAGACACACACACAAATACACAGACACACACACACACACACACACACACACACACACACACACAATCACACGCACACACACCCACTATCACACGCACGCACATACACACATAAAAACACACACACATAAACACACACAAACACACACATACATACATGTCAAAGGCACACACACACACATACACACATCACAACGCGCACGCGCGCACGCACGCACGCACATACATGAGCGCGCACACGCGCGCACACACGCGCGCGCAGGCTCGCACGCATACACGCACACACACATACACACATTCTCTCTCTCTCTCTCTCTCTCTCTCTCTCTCTCTCTCTCTCTCTCTCTCTCAGAAAACCTCCTGCCCAACTGCGCAGGGACCAGCAAAGACACAACAAGGACAGAAGCAACCACGTTGACAACACTGATGAGCAAGCTTCATCAAATGTTTGCCCTTCCACTGCATCCTCCTTTCCCAGTCAACGTGATTTGCCTTCATTTTCTCCGTCCGCCATGCCCGCTGTACGATACTCCACGAATCCTCTAAGCGCACGTGAAAAGCCTGCAGACAAGCGTGTAATCGCTGAAACTCGGCCAACGGACGACGCGTCAACTTTCGATCAAACATGCACAGCCTCGTCAGTGGTCAGTGAGGAACCAGTTACACAGATATCTCAACACTCTGCTGCGGTGCAGAAGATCGTCGACGACGTGCTTCAGCCTTTCCGGGACAAGTGGCAGCGCGAGGAGGAGGAGTGTGCTCGCTCTGTGGAGATGACACATGTGTTGAGATTCGCAGCAATGAGAGCGTTTCATTGCAGCCGTCAATCCCCTCGACTACACATGTCACAACGCACGCGCAGCACAGAAGTGTGAGAGCAGCGTCTCCGCTAGCCAGGCAAGTGGAAGCTGTGACCCGTGCCCAAGCACCCTGTCGTCGGCAGCAGCCCTGGCGCTCCAGGAAGAAGTAGGGTCTTAAAGACCTGAAGAACGATGACTTTTTGAAGTTTTTCGTTTTTCGCGACCTGGCTTACAAGACTTCTTGAAGACTTGATTTCTCTCTCCCCCCCCCCCACCCCCACCCCCCCACCCCTCCCTACCCCGTGCTTTGTGATTCGTTCGAGATTTTTATAGCACTATTTGTAATGGGCCGGTGGCCTAAAAATAAATTTTTCGTTCGTTCCTTCTCTCTTTCTCTCTTTCTCTCTCTCTCTCTCTCTCTCTCTCTCTCTCTCTCTCTCACACACACACACACACACACACACATTTGCATGGGCACGCACACACACACACACATAAGTACGTGAGAGAACGCGAACACGCGCGCTCACACACACATTACGCACAAACACACACACACAAAGACACACTACGCACACACCACAACGCACACACACACACACCGCAACACACACACACCACAACACACACACCACAACACACACACACGTACGCACGCACGCACATGCACACACTACACACCCCACACAACACACACACACACTTACACACAAACGCGCACACAGACACATACACACTCTCACATGTCCGCGCAAGCGAGGTCACACATACACTAACACTAACGCACTGACATAAACATGTACAAGTTCATAACTGTACACACATACGCGTGCGCGCGCGCAAGAACATCCAGGCGCGCGCGCATATACTAATGCCTGCATATTCTTACAATTACATTGTTGTAGGCATACAGTTTCATTCGCAGATGGCGATCGGGTTCGATGAAGGATGAAAACGTTCGTTCTTTGCATGTGGCAGCTGCCTTTCCACGGTCTGCTAACGTAGGCATCCTCGTCTTTTTGGTCCATAGGTTACGTTTATGTCAACCAAAACACGTCAAAGTCAGAATTTCTTGAACAAGGAAGGTTGAAACGGCATGAAGCGTAAAGTGAGTTCTGTTGCTGTCATCTTCTTGCAAATGCACATATTTATACTTCCAAGTGCATTACCCACTTCCTCCAACGGTTCATGCGCGACAGGAGGTTCCTCGACAATCTAAGGTTAACTACAGGAAACCAGGAGGGGGCGGGAAATGGCAGCCGGATGATGTCGATGTCTCGTATCCATGTTTTTGCGTCGCGACATTCAGTTTCCAATCCACCGCTGTGCCAGCAATGCTGCACTCCAGACTTTAGACATGCCGGCAAGGAGCGGGAGCTGGTCTCGCTGAGTCGGAACTTCCGTGATCGAAGCCTCGGTAATGACGGGAAGAGGAAGCGGTAACTACGTGGAGGAGCCACGAGCGCGTAATTGGAGGGGCTCTAGCCAGCCCTGACTCCCTCCTTCAGGTACAGTGTGCACGTAAAGCCCGCGTTCGGTGATCATGGCCTGATCATTGTCTCTCTGAACAGCAGACTAACGGACGTGCACCGAAGAATCTCAGAACGTGCGTCACAGACACTTGCTACTTGATGTTTTGAAGAGGGGAAAAAAGTCAGGCCAGCGTTGGACTGAGGCGATTGGCCAAGCAAGTCCCATCGGAACGACTGAGAGGAAATCGAAAATCGAGCATGGGCGTATCGTAAACGATCTACACTCATCGCCCCACCCGCGGGTCGGGGGTAAAAACAGACCCACCGCGTCTCTCGAGGCACGTCACGCAGGGCGAATGACAGGAGGAATGAGGCGTCTTGACTTGCTCATGTTTCATCCAACACCTTTGACTTGGGTAGTCAAGGGACTACGTGGCCTACAATAGTGGGCATGCTGCAAAGTCTTTCCATCCATCCATCCATCATCCATCCATCCATCCATCAGCCAGCCATCATCCATCAGCCAGCCAGCCAGCCAGCCATTCATCATCCATTCCTCCAACCATCCAACTATCGATCCATCCACCTATCGATCCATCCACCCACCAACCCACCCATCCATCCATTCATCCATCCATCCATCCATCCATCCATCCATCCATCCATCCATCCATCCATCCATCCATCCATCCATCCATCCATCATCCATCCATCCATCATTCATTCATCCATCCATCCATCATCCATCCATCCATCATCCATCCATCCATCCATCCATCATCTATCATCCATCCATCCATCCATCCCTTATCCATCCATCCATCCATTATCCATTTATCCATTCGTTTATCCATCCATGCATCCACCCATTCTTGCACAAATCTATCCATGCATCCATCCATCCAATAATCCATCTAGCTATCCATCCACCCATTCGTTTATCCATCCTTGTATCCATCCATCCATCCATTCATGCATCCATATATCGTCCATCCATTTATATTTTTATCCATGCATTCATCCATCCATGCATTCATCCATCCGTCTATCCATTCATCCACCTATCCATCCATACATCCACCAAAGTTCATGAATCCATGCATCCACCTATCCATCCGTCCACACATGCATCCATTCATCCATCCATCTATCCATTTTTCTATTTATCCATTCATCGTCCATCCATTAATCCATCCATTTATTTATGTATCCATCCATCAATCTATTCATGAATCATTCATTCATCTACATATCCATCATACATTTGTCTGTCTATCCATCCATTCATCCATCCATGCAGCTGCACTTGTCGCCTCATCAGAGAACTCTAGAAGGATGTTCAAAGGTCCCCACATGTTCTATGCAACGCTGTCTTTGATTGTACAACTGTATCAGGAAATCGACGTAAAAATTATTTCTTAGTGACAGTATCTCGGTCTCACCCCCCACATTCACCCCCCCACCCCCCAACCCCCAACCCCCACCCACCCATACCCCCCACTCCTCTTTGTGTTACTCTTTTAATGACCGCGCGTCGATAACTTGTAGCTGCGGATTTATTCTGTCGAGCTGCGTTTGAGTTTCTTTGCAACAGAGGTCTGAGAGTCTTCGATGCGTCGGAAACCCTTCTGTGCGAGCTGTCAACACGTCTTTGAGATATAGAGGCATCAATTAACGTTTTTAAGGAGGCAAAATGGAGAGAAAAGTTGCAAAAAATATCGTGTTTCCACTGACCAGTCCTAAGTTACACACAAGCCTCCTCTGAGTTCCCATGAAAGCGTTAAAACTTTTTTTCTGGAAATGATAAAGTATAATTATATTCTTCCAACCCTTTAACGCCCTTAACTAAAACAACAACAGCAAAACCTTTTATGTGTTATCGTGGTTTCGTCCCACATACAAGTGAAAAAATGTGTTTTCATGTACTTTCTGAAGTCTTAAAAGATCTGTGCAACCCAAGGGAACATTTTTTTAAAATCTGTTTTGTAGTGTTTAGCTGCAGAAATGAACACTGTGTCATCGTGGACAACTGTGTTGGGCGCACTTTCAGGAGATACGTGCATAGATCGCTGATCCACATTTTTCGGCAGAGTGAGTTTTCTGCATCGATTTCTTCCTAATGTTCCTGATCTCTAGGGCAATTTAACACTAATATGCCTTTGTAACAACGTTGAAGACGATCCTGTTCTTGTTGGAAGCACGGAAGGTTAACGAAGCAGTCAAGGATATGGTCAGAACTCGTGGAACATTCAGTAGGAGCTGCTTAGCGACGAATTACAGCCCTAACACAACACCACCCTCAGGGGTATGTGGCTCTCAGTCTTTCCTGCCTGTGGGAATTCAAGTCCTCCCAGAGGTGTGATGGCCGACGCGGACTCTGTTGTGGTGTCCATGGACTAATTAACATTGGTGCCAAGAAGGGAATGGCACTCCACCCACGCCCTGAATTATTCAGGCGGCAATTAACAGCTGCCTTCCTCCTGGCCTTCTGCTCCTCTTGACTCATACAGCAGTGGTCCATTTGCATACGGTCATTGGGTGTGAAGGTACGTGCAAGGGTATGGTTTTTATAGCGACTTATCAGCCATGTCTGCATGGGTCTCGAACAGCTTCAGAGAGGTAATTTGGAGGAGAGAAAAGACAAACGGACGGATGGACTGACAAAGAGACGGACGGACAGATGTACACACAGATGGAGAGACAGACGGGCATACAGATGGACAGGCAGACGGACAAACAGAGGGACGGACACACTCACACACACGCGCGCGCGCACACACACACACACACATACACACATACATTCATGTATACTCCCACAGATACACGTACGCACGCATGCATGACATAATTACGCGCTTTCGTGTATTGAAATAACTGAACACGTGTTGCGATGACCATGTGCCTTCCGTTGTTATTCAGTTTGCACGTCGATAGCTTGATTAGCTTTCGTCACTTCGCAAAACTTGATAATGCTGTCAGTGTTTGCATTCCTACTGAACTTGTCCTTGGCTCGTATTCACAACGGCGATTTATCTTTTTAACACTCGATTTATCCCCTAGCCCCGCGTTATCTTGATCGGTTAGATAAGGTACGCTCGTCAGAGGATCCTAGGTTGCGCTCTGCTATATATACTGGTTTCCAGTCAAGGGAGAGCGGAACAGGCAGTTGGAATCGTCTGAGTTTAGAGATAAATCGGAGTTAAAATAAATCGCCGATAAATCGCCGTTGTGAATACGGGCCCTTATCTTTAATATTCTCCTCAGACAATAACATTTTATAACTTACCAAGAGATGGAATGTTAAAACATTGAGAAAGGACAGAAATCCCTGTATTTTATTACTTACGTTTGTCTATCGCTCTTTTACTAAACTAGTAAAAGCCCAATATTTGTAATACGCCAGATGAAAATGTCTTGAGTAATCTGTCGGATGGATATGTGCTATTTCGTCAGGATTTCAGTTATTCCTTACTTCAAAATTGTTCGATCATTTGAAGGGTGCAACAAAACCATCATGAGTCCTATTCAGTTCTATAAAACAAATCCTTAGATTCGGAGTAGTTCACAGTAGACTGAGGGTGGGTGCATCCATCCTTTACCCCCCACCCCCACACCCACACCCACACCTACCCCACCCACACACACATACCCTCCCAAAATAGCAGGTTGAAGAGACACGGGTGTAGTTCCTTCTTCATCGGTCCCAGAGACCGCAATACAATAACGGAAGGACTGAAAACAAATATCATGGTCTTCCCAGTTGTAAAAGGTTCTAGTCCCCCCCCCCCTTTTTGTCTGTCTGTCTGTCTGTCTGTCTGTCTGTCTGTCTGTCTGTCTGTCTGTCTGTCTGTCTGTCTGTCTGTCTGTCTGTCTGTCTGTCTGTCTGTCTGTCTGTCTGTCTGTCTGTCTGTTTTATCTTTCTGTTTGCCTGTCTGCCTGTCTGTGTGTCTTGTCTCGTCTTGCCTCGCCTCGCCTGTCAGTGTGTTCGTCCGTCCGTCCGTCCGTCCGTCTATCTGTCCGTCTGTCTCGAAAACCATCTACCAGTGTGTCCGTCATCTGCAGGAAACTTTTTTAGGGGGGACTTTTGAGGCGTCTGCCGCATGCGTACCCTGGCAGAAATGAAGTGCACAGGAAGCTGCTTAGAAGGTTTTTCGTGATCGAGTAGACGTTTTTGTTACCTTGGTTGCGTGGGTCTATACATTCGGAAGTAAGTGGCGTGTACGGCAGCCACACAGTGACAACGTGCTCAAACCTGATGAATTGCCTTCCTCCGCGGGGCAACAGCATGCGAGTGGACGCTGCATAAAACACAGAAAGCACTGCTTAGACCTGTGTGGGCTGACGGCCAATCACGGATTAGGTACGTGATTGTAGTTCTCAACATATCCTAGTAAATCTCAAGTTTTCTTAAGCTCGTTGATGAAGTGGAACCCAATGTGGCACCTTTCCCCAGTCCCTCACCCAATCCGACGGACCTCGCCCATGTTTTCTCCCGTTTTCGAGGGGGAGGCGGTGGATTGATTGATCGGAATCAGGAAAGGATTGGGGGAGGGGGGGGGGAGGGTCAGGGGCGTCGTGTATGGAAGAAGGGATGGGGTGGGGGTGTATAGGGGGTGGAGGAGAGCAACGCGCTGACCTATATACATCGGTCAGTTCCACGTTCTCGGGTGACCCCTCCACCCGACATCGTGTCAGTGCAGGGTGATTAATTGAAAAGAAAGAAGTGGTCCGAGCTCATCAAGTGTGTAACACAATTCGATCCTGGGTCCTCTGGTCTCGTGGTCGAACGCTCTCTGACCATTGCGGCGGCTGATCCAACAGGCATTGCTAAATCTGCAGCGCTCTGTAGAGGACGCGGGAGGGAGATGAAAAGGCCAGAGGTGGGGAGGTGGAGGGTGGAGGGATGGGATGGGGAAGTGGGAAGACAGATATAAAGAGGAACAGGGGTCATATTGGAAGAAGAAGAAGAAGAAGAAGAAGAAGAAGAAGAAGAAGAAGAAGAAGAAGAAGAAGAAGAAGAAGAAGAAGAAGAAGAAGAAGAAGAAGGAGAAGGAGGAGGAGGAGGAGGAGGAGGAGGAGGAGGAGGAGGAGGAGGAGGAGGAGGAGGAGGAGGAGGAGGAGGAGGAGGAGGAGGAGGAGGAGGAGGAGAGAAAGAGAGAGAGAGAGAGAGAGAGAGAGAGAGAGAGAGAGAGAGAGAGGGAGGGAGGGAGACACAGACACAGACAGACACAGAGACAAACACACACACATGCAAACACGCACACAGGCAGGCAGGCAGGCAGGCAGGCATGCAGACATATATGGAAGAAACAAATGGAAGATGGAGAAACGAATGTTGTGAGCGTGGGGGTAGAAAAACCGGGGGACAGGATGAAGGGGAGGTAGCGGGGTGAGAGGGGGTGGAGGTAGGGAGGTGGGTGGGGGGAGGGAGGAGGGTTGGACTGTCGGGAAGCGCTGACAAGGCTGGTCGATGGAATAGCTGTTTGCTCTAGGTCCGCATACACCTCTGTCCAAAGACCCTACATCCAGGGTCGAGATAAGCCACGAGAGGGGTGCAGTGTTGGTTCACGCGGGACGCTAGTGATCACGATGATGGAAACCCTCAGGCGGTGAACAGTGCCCGCTACCTTACATGCCGAGATCCATCTCCCAAAGAATCGATCTCTGCCCCGGACATGAAGTTTACAAAAAAGGAGATAGAGAGAGAGAGAGAGAGAGAGAGAGAGAGAGAGAGAGAGAGAGAGAGAGAGAGAGAGAGAGAGAGAGAGAAAGAGAGAGAGAGAGAGAGAGAGAGAGAGAGAGAGAGATAAAGAGAGACATAGAGACAGAGAGAGACAGAGACAAAGAGAAACAGATACACAGAGACACAGAGACAGAGAGACTGAGAGACAGAGCCACAGAGACAGAGACACAGAGACAGAGACACAGAAACAGAGACAGAGACAGAGACAGAGAGAGAGAGAGAGAGAAAGAGAGACAGACAGAGACAGAGACAGAGACACAGAGAGAAAGAAAAAGAGATAGAGAAAGAGAGAGACAGAGAGAGAGAAAGAGAGAGAGTGAGAGAGAGAGAGGAATCATTTCCATGCAGAGGTACGCATTCATGTCATGTCTGAAGATTTATCACCAGGCTTGTCTTGCTTGACTCCGCTCCAAATCACTGAACGGTCAGTAACTTGCAAACTCTACTAAAATTGAACTACATCGCAGGACCGGTTCTATAATCCCAATGTTTCCTGTGAAATACTCCTGCCGTCAGCCAATCAGAACGCTTTTTGCCTTTAACCGTTGCTCCATACCCCCAGATGATTCAATAATGTCCGCCATTTTTTCAGTTTGAATGCAAAACGCTCATATGTAGAATTATTGACACACATACAAAGAAACCACTACTAAATAATAGTACTGATTTATCAAAACTCTATGTAGAACACATCAATGCTTCACTTTAAATGGCCACATTGTTCAAATCGAGGTGTGCGTCAGAGTCCGCTTTGCGAGTCCACGGGGGCTACTGACGTACATGATACTACATAGCTTATTGCGTACCTGACACGTTCCATGAGTTTCACCTCATGCGAACACCCCCAAAACTTTTTAGATCAGAGAAATACAGTGTGTTTCTGCTGCACCATGTGGGACGGCCTTCACTGATGTCGGACATCTTTCTCCCATGCACTCGATACAGATCACTTCGAGTGCCTGGCCTGAGGGAAAACAGACCGTCCCTGAAGTTTGAAGAAAGCACGTGAAAGCCAGATGGCGAACTTTTGTACGACGAAGAACAGAACTATAAACTGAGCCGATGAGCGATCGAGGCTCTCAGACACTATGTTTAGAAACTTAACCACAGGGTTCTCAAAGACCATAAAAGACCACAAGACTTCACAAGAATGTTGTAGTTCCAAATTCCATGATACAGTAAAATGCACTGTGCAAAGCCCTTCGTGGTAGATTCCATGACATATGATCACAAGGCAAGCGTTCACAACATAAATCATCACAGGTCAAATTCTCACAAGTGTTCACAAGATAAATGCTCACAGTTCAAATGCTCACAAGTGTTCACAAGATAAAAATGTTCACAGGTCAAATGCTCACAAGACATATGCTCACACCACTAATGGAAAATCGGTCAAATGTCCACAATACTTTACACTGTCACACTCAATATGGAGATCATCCGGTTGATTATGTTGGTATTGAAATAATTATGTTGTGCTATTGATCATTCTCCTGTGCATATACCTTATGCAATTCTGGGTGATATCATAAACTTTTGAATATGTACTAAAATATTTGTCATGGTATCACCTCCCTCCACATTCACACACAATTCACTCTAATTCTTTCTGCTTTCGTGTCTAGGGGTATCTCTCGTGGAGGGCAGGATAATTACTTCACTCACTCTCGTCTCACGCTCGCATGACGTGACACATTGTTCATCAAAGATTTTCTTTACTCAGACTTAATCATGAGTGAAATCAAATTCATTACAATATGAATGAAAATGTCAATCAATTCTATCAGTCTACTCTCTGACTGAAAGGTAGAGGATTAATTTGATCCACTGACCCAAAACCAGCATTGACCCAATTACTCATGAGTTCAAACAGACGAGCGAAGGCTGTTCTCGAATCTCCATCTACAAAAACTTCTGCCCAAAAACTATATCCACTCAGGAATGGGCATTCACAAGCACACTCTCTCTCTCTCTCAAGTTTCTTCCTTGAAAGAGAAGGATAAAACGCCATAAACACCTGTGGGTTCACCCACACACATATTAACCCGAACTGACATGGGTTTGAACAGTCAGCGAGCGCTCAAAACCAAACGACGAAAACTCTTTCCATGCAACAAAACTCAGCGTCATAGTCCAGCAAAGCTGGATCTTCATTCAGGGAAGTCACTGTTCTTCTTGGTACAACCTTTCAGATGGTCGGGGGAGGATTAGAATTTTAACGTGTTCTACCTTAACACGGAGCTGCTCGAAATACGTCTGCACACGATGACATTCTTAGAGCCAACTGATTAGGTTTTCCGGCGTTTTTTCGACTGAAGAGTTACACACAGCGCATGCGCCACCATCCTTAACCAATCAACTTCATGATTGCATAATCCATATTCTTATATACAACCGGTTCACACTGGTCTCAAAGTGCAAAGCTTGGCTTGTTCCCGCCAAAACATCATTATGGCGAATGTCTCAAACAATATAGAAAAAGGGAATAAAGGCTGAACCGTAACACATGGTTATGAATACATCGTTGTCATTAGATGATAATTACAATGTTGATAATTATAACATAGGTTGTGAGCATTTGTCTGAATTTGTCTAGATATACATGTATGTAGTGGTTATGTATACATCATTGTGCTTTAATGATGATGATGATGATGATGATGATGATGATGATGATGATGATGATGATGATGATGATGATGATGATGATGATGCTGATGCTGCTGATGATGATGAAGACGACGACGACGACGACGACGACGAAAATGATGATAAAGATAATAACGATGATGATGACAACGACGACGATAATGTTGACAATGACGATGAGGAAAACGGAGGAGGAGGAGGAGGCGGAGGAGGAGGAGGCGGAGGAGGCGGAGGAGGAGGCGGAATCGGAGGAGGCGGAATCGGAGGAGGAGGAGGAGGAGGCGGAGGAGGAGGAGGAGGAGGAGGAGGAGGAGGAGGAGGAGGAGGAGGAGGAGGAGGAGGAGGAGGAGGAGGAGGAGGAGGAGGAGGATAAGGAGGAGGAGGAGGAAGAGGAGGGAGGAGGGAGGAGGAGGGAAGAGGAGGGAGGAGGGAGGAGGAGGAGGGAGGAGGAGGGAGGAGGAGGGAGGAGGATGGAGGAGGAGGAGGAGGATGGAGGAGGAGGAGGAGGAGAAGGACAAAACAATAATAATAATAATAATAATAATAATAATAATAATAATAATAATAATAACAACACCAATAATAATAATAATAATAATAATAATAACAACAACAACGACGACGACGGTGACGATGACGATGACGAAGACGGCGATGACGATGAGGATGCTACTGCTGCTGCTGTCGATGATGATGATGATGATTATAATGAGGATTTTTTAAATGTTGACAACAACAAAATATGTTACCGTTTGACTGCATTTCCAATGATAATGTGAGCATATGTCATGTGAGCATATGTCTTGGAAAAACTTACGACATTTGTCTCCTGAAAACGTGTCTTGCGAAAACTTGTCTTGTGCAAACTTCTTTTGTGAGCATTTGTCGTGTGAGAATTTATCTTATGAGAATTTTCTCTCATGAAAATTTGTCATATGAAAACTTGTCTTGTGAGCATATGTCTTGTGAAAACTTTTCTTGTGAGTATTTGTCTTGTGAAAACTTGTCTTGTGAGTATTTGTCTTGTGAAAACTTGTCTTCTGAGTATTTGTCTTGTGAAAACTTCTCTTGTAAGCATTTGTCTTGTGAGTATTTGTCTTATGAGCATTTTCTCTCATGAACATTTTTCTTGTGAAAACATGTCTTGAGAGTATTTGTCCTGTGAAAACTTGTCTTGTGAAAACTTGTCTTGTGAAAACTTGTCTTGTGAGTATTTGTCTTGTGAAAACTTGTCTTACGAGTATTTTTCTTGTGAAAACTTGTCTTGTGAGTATTTTTCTTGTGAAAACTTGTCTTGTGAGTATTTGTCTTGTGAGTATTTGTCTTATAAGCATTTTCTCTCATGAAAATTTTTCTTGTGAAAACTTGTCTTGTGAGTATTTGTCTTGTAAAAACTTGTCTTGTGAATATTTGTCTTGTGAAAACATGCCTTGTGAGTATTTGTCGTGTGAAAACTTGTCTTGTGAGTATTTGTCTTGTGAAAACTTGTTTTGTGAGTATTTGTCTTGTGAAAACTTGTCTTGTGAAAACATGTCTTGTGAGTATTTGTCTTGTGAAAACTTATCTTGTGAGCATTTATCTTGTGAAAACTTGTCATCTGAGTATTTATCTTGTGAAAACTTGTCTTGTTAGTATTTGTATTATGAAAACTTGTCTTGTGAGCATTTTCTTGAGAAAAACTGTCTTGTGAAAATTTGTATTGTGAAACCCTGTCTTCTGGGCATTGTATGGTGAAAACTTTTCTTATGAGTACATGTCTAGTAATAACTTGTCTTGTGAGCATTTGTCTTGTGAAAACTTTTCTTGTGAGTATTTGTCTAGTAATAACTTGTCTTGTGAGCATATGTCTTGTGAAAACATGTCTTGTGAGTATTTGTCTTGTGAAAACTTGTCTTGTGAGCATATGTCTTGTGCAAACGTGTCTTGTGACTATTTGTCTTGTGAAAACTTGTCTTGTGAGTATTTGTCTTGTAAAAACTTGTCTTGTGACTATTTGTCTTGTGAAAACTTGTCTTGTGAGTATTTGTCTTGTAACAACTTGTCTTGTGAGCATTTGTCTTGTGAAAACTTGTCTTGTGAGCATTTGTCTTGTGAAAACTTGTCTTGTGAGTATTTGTCTTGTGAAAACTTGTCTTGTGAGCATTTCCTCTTGAGAAACACTGTCTTGTGAGCATTTGTCTTGTGAAAACTTGTCTTGTGACTATTTGTCTTGTGAAAACTTGTCGTGTGAGTATTTGTCTTGTAAAAACTTGTCTTGTGAGCATTTGTCTTGTGAAAACTTGTCTTGTGAGCATTTCCTCTTGAGAAACACTGTCTTGTGAGCATTTGCCTTGTAAAAACGTGTCTTGTGAGCATTGTATTGTAAAATCTTGTCTTGTAAAAACTTGTCGTGAGCATTTCCTCTAGAGAAACACTGTCTTGTGAGCATTTGTCTGTCTTGTGAGAATTGCCTTATGAGCATTTGTCTTGTGAGTATTGTCGTATGAGAATTTGTCTTGAGATAATTTGTCTTGAGAGTATTTGTCTTGTGAAATTTTGTTTTGTGAACATTTTCTCTTGTGAAAACTAGTCTTGCAAGCATTTGTCTTGTGAGTATTGTCGTATGAGAATTTGTCTTGAGATAATTTGTATTGAAAGTATTTGTCTTGTGAAATTTTGTTTTGTGAACATTTTCTCTTGTGAAAACTTGTCTTGCAAGCATTTGTTTTGACAGCATTGTCATTATGAGCATTTGTCTTGTGAGCATTTGTCTTGAGACTATTTGTCTTGACAGCATTGTCATATGAGCATTTGTCTTGACAGCATGGTCATATGAGCATTTGTCTTGAGAGCATTTGTCTTGAGAGCACTTGTCTTGAGAGCGTGCGTCCGAGCACCTTCGTCCACTGCACAGTCAAACGCCGCAACGTGGACTGGCTGACACGTGTATCACGACCCAACACGAGCAATACACCAACATGTCATATCATATGCACACACAAACTTCCCTTCCCTTTCATCCCGTCTAAAATATCCCAACATTTTTCACCTACTGGCATCCTCTGGACGAGTGTCAGATCCGAATCGCGCTTCCTCGACTTTCTCACTTACTCCTCGCCTTTCAGGTCAGGGACAGCCACCCAGACAGCATGCATTCTTCACGCCGCTGTCGAATATGATCCGACTTTCACCAGCAGTGAGGGTTCCTCAGGCGTCTACAGCTGCCCATTGCCTAGCGGAAGCCGGCTCGCCATACTGTTCCAGCTGCCGACACTCAGAAGTCAGATCACGCCACGTGGCAACATTCGACAACTGCATGCAAAGGAACGAAAAGGGAACAACCAGATATGAGAATATTCCTACTTTGTAGAAATTCTTATTATTTGGAAGGTCTAAGGGTTATTAATGAAATTATCGAAATTTGTTGATAAAAATTTAGGGGTATATATGTATATGTATATACGTGTACATGTGTGTGTGCGTGTGTGCGTGTGTGTGTCTCTGTGTGTGTGTGTGTGTGTGTGTGTGTGTGTGTGTTTATTTGTGTTTGTGTGTGTGTGCGTGTGCGTGTGCGTGTGTGTGTGTGTGTGTGTGTGTGTGTGTGTGTGTGTGTGTGTGTGTGTGTGTGTGAGGGAGTGTAATGGGGAAGTGGGTTTTCGGAAGTATCTCACCTGAGAGAGACTTGGTTTTTGCTGGTAAAGTTGGTAGTCCAACGACTGTGTAGAAATGGAGGGTGGATGGGAGCTGAGTTCTGCCCTAGGAGTGATGAGCGGTGTTTGCTCTGACATATGAGAGGTAGTGAGAAAAGGTGGGTCGTGAGTTGGTTGTGAGAAAAAGCTATATTAGAGAGAGCAAGAAGACAGCGATGAGTCCGCCTACTGAGAGAAGACAGAAGATAGAGATCGGTCCGCCTCCTGGGTGAGAAGAAGAGAGAAGCAGACGAAGAGAAGAGATCGACTCCACACACACAGAAGAGACGGGCAGAGAGAAAGAGAGAGAGAGAGAGAGAGAGTAGAGTTGGAAGGTTGGTGCAAGAGTTTTACACGGGTCGATAGTTTTTACTTGTCGACGGCTGACCTACGTGCTTGTATGTTTTATATAAGAAGGCTGACTGACATTTTACTTGTATTTTTTTATTTTTTCCGTTGGGAGTTGAGTAGGTGAAGAGAAGGTGTAATTTTATAAGATTGGGTTAATGAGGATGTTGTGCTTGAACCATATACCAATGTAACATTCTTTTTATTTTTATTTTTATTTTTATTTTCTACCCCTGTTACGGGCATGCTTTATGTTGAAATATAAAGACATGTAAGTAACCCGAGACCTGTTTTATTTCGTTTTTGTGGATCTCCGTAACAGGAGTGAGAGAGAGAGAGAGAGAGAGAGAGAGAGAGAGAGAGAGAGAGAGAGAGAGAGAGAGAGAGAGAGAGAGAGAGAGAAAGATACTTTTCTTCTTTGGTAGTTTTTGCTACAATCGTTCTGTTGCCATGTTCTGATTTGTTTCATCTGTAACCAGTTCAAACCTACCGCCTCAGTCCTACCTTAGAGAACACCACTTTGGAAATGAACTCTTTTATCCAGTCAACGCAGTAGCAGTGATGCGGCGTGGGCGGAGGAGTCTATTTAGAAGGGTGTGATTTTCACAAGTTTGAACGGGCTCCTTTTTATTTGGCAGTCTCGTTGGACTGCGTGACAAATCGCGAATGTGGGGGCTCTTTGGCCGAGTATTTGGTGCGTTTGACCTAGAGTCGCTTGCGGCAAATGGGTGCGGCGTTCGGAAGGTGCGTGGTTCCAGAGTTTCATCCTTTTCGAAGTGTTCAGTTTACAGGGTTTATTCCCTCCCAGAAGTAAAACCGGGTTTCTATGAGGGAAGAGATGGCACACTGTGCTGCGATGAAACTTGTGTGTGGCGACGAGCCAGCATTGGGTGGGAACACTCCCCATGGCGCCGGTATCTGTATGCATTTTATCAGTCTTTCACTGCCTCTGTTGTCAGGTGCCAGTGAAGGATTGATCAAGCGGCCCACTGAATAGGGTTAAAGTGTAAAGCGGTTGAGATCCCAAAGGGGGTAATGCGTCGCTATATAAATCCATACCTTTACGTTTTAAACATTCGCGTCTGTTCATGCTTTATGCAAACGGCACTTCACATATAGGCCTACAGTAGGCACTGTGTCGGCTCTTCATTGGACGCCTACAATGGGCCGATGCTATTTCTATTGGCAGCCGATGTCTGATCGATGGTGGATAAATACTGATCCGTATGTGCTGTCTTTTTGCCAATGATCGGCCGATTGAGGGCGGATCTTTTTACCGATGACAGGTCGATGATGAACCTCTGTCTGGGTGCTGACTGGGAAGCGTCACCTATCGACCATGGCTGCAGCATGGGCGTTCCAGGCAGCCCAGCACACGGAGCCAAGCACCACGCAGACCTCTGGCGGCCAAGACAGGGCAGGATGAGAAGTTCGGCTGCTACGACAGGAGACCACACCACAATGCTGAAGCAAAGTCGAACAGGAAATTGCCGCCTTGGCTTAGGAATTGGTCTCAGACTAATTCCCCGCAATTTGCGAGGGCATTAAGAGAGCGAGACGCCTCACGTAATCTGCACTGTGGCCTGCTGGCTCAGTCATGAGGCTTCTTCCCTGCACCTTTCTGCGTGCGCCGGCAAAATCTCTGCATCTCTCGTGCTTGGGGTCGGCTATCCAATACGGAAGGCAGTGACACTTCAGTTCACTACACAACAATGGCAAAACCAAACAAGTTAGTTCAGCGAGTTTGTAGCAACGGAATAGATGCTACATCATCGTACTCATTGTCTTAATCACTACTACTGCCGCCATCTCCATCATCATCATCATCATCATCATCATCATCATCATCATCATCATCATCATCATCATCATCATCATCATTTACGTCGTCATCATTTTAACATAATTGTCTCTCTATCCTCCTGCTCCTCCTGCTCCTCCTGCTCCTCCTGCTCCTGCTCCTGCTCCTGCTCCTCCTCCTCCTCCTCCTCCTCCTCCTCCTCCTCCTCCTCCTCCTCCTCCTCCTCCTCCTCCTCCTCCTCCTCCTCCTCCTCCTCCTCCTCCTCCTCCTCCTCCTCCTCCTCCTCCTCCTCCTCCTCTTTCTTCTTCTCCTCCTCCTCCTCCTCCTCCTCCTCCTCCTCCTCCTCCTCCTCCTCCTCCTCCTTCCTCCTCCTCTTCTTCTTCTTCTTCTTCTTCTCCTCCTCCTCCTCCTCCTCCTCCTCCTCCTCCTCCTCCTCCTCCATTAGCTCCAATTAACGACTGTTAAGGCGATTTTGCAGTTTCATGATGCAGAAGCTTTAAGCTTAACACAATTATTCATACTGTGCGACTCAACAACAAAAACTGCGAAGCTGTAGAAGTTGGATCATCGCGTGTTTTTGTGTCTGGCACAACAGGATACAAGTCTAATTTGTCAATACAACTGTGCGAAGAAGGTGAACCGCCACCATAATTACTCGTAGCCGTTCCTGGTCAATGTCCTAGAAGATGTCACAAACACCCCACAATGTTTCGACTGAAGGAAACAGCGTCTGCCAAATCCTGCTGTACGCAGAGTAGTTCCTGCAGTTACAAGTCTCAAAGAAGGTACTAATAAAGACAGTACTCTCCACTCGGACATGGAATGGCCGAAATGAATACGTTGCAGGCGCGGATCAGTTCATTTTTGAGGGGGGGGGGGGGGGGGTCCAAACTTTTTTAAGAGCGGGGGGGGGGGGGGGTTAAAGGGCTCAACCGAAACACGTGATAGCGGGGGTGGGGTGGGGTGTGTGTTTCACTGTGCAACCGAAACGTGAAAGCAGGGGTGGGGGGGGGGGGGGGGGGGTTGGAGGGGAGGACGACCCTATTGGAGCGCTTGCAGCTCAGCGGAAACGTGAAAGCTGGAAAGGGGGGGGGGGGGGGAGGGGGACGGAGCAGAAGAACGACCCTATTAGGGTCTGCAACGGGGGTTGTTGCTTCCCCTGACAAGCTAAGCGCAAGAGTTATCGCGCCTGCTTGGTCAGTACACTGCATTATTGTAACTATGGCGGTAATGGACACTGCAAATTTCGAACGATGGCGTATGCCGGAATTAAAGCAGTTCATACGGGAAATGCAACAGCCATTGTCGGGTACGAAAGCAGACCTAATTCAAAGGGTCAAGGGCTGTATTGCTTTGAAGGTAAACAAAGCAATCGGCGGGGAATCCGACATAGACTGTGCCGACGCTTTGGCCCCAAAGTTTCCAAAACTAACACCATCGGGCCAAAAACTTCCTGATCCAGTCAGTCTCAAGACAGGATGGTGTTCGGCAGTGGATTTTCCTGCAGATTTTCGGGATGCAGACCTGTACAACTATTTTGTTTTGAGAATAAGAGTAGTCGTGAACTCCCCTCCCGAGCTTGTGGCAGCCTGTGGGGTGTCAATCTCCTCACAAAGTCCCTCCCCCCTTGCATAACGGACTCACGGTTGAACCTGTGTGTGGCCACTACAACACTAGCATTTACAAGGGAATATGCGCTAAACAGGCCGTTTTTAACCGGACTAACACTTTCCTTTGAAACATAGTATTCCCATGGCTTGCTCTGGCAGGGCGCACCAAACGCCATATTGTCCTCAGCTCGAACACAAAACGCTCATTTTCAGGATTACTGATACACAAACATAGGCACCGTACTTAAATAACGGTAATAATGTCTCAAAGCACAAAGTAGAGTACATCAATAGTTAATGAATATTGCTACATTATTCATATTGAGTTGTGCGTCGAAATCGAATCAAGTTAAAAGTTAGGCTACAGAGTACTCACTACTAGACAGCTTATCGTGTAACTGTGTAGTTCGGACAGAAAACTGTTCGCATATATGCTTTACCTACTCTCAGGATAAGTTTCTGAGCTAAGTGTTCGCCTAGTCAAAGATACGCCCGGTTAAGAACTGTCAGACGCATCAACCTGTACATGCAGACAATGGGGATGAACGAACAAACGAATGCATTAATATACATAATGACCGACGGAACGAATGAATGAATGAACGAACGAATGGAGCTTTACTGCTTATTACTTATATTAGCCTATGACGGCTAGTTAAGACCAATAACAAGAACATAACTGGAGCAAATGAGACTAAGAGCGAGTCAAGCCTTGATACCTATAGTTTAAATTTTTTCACGTTTCGCGTAAGGAGACACGATGGGTCTATTCGTAACATCACTAAAAGGGATAAACAAAGACGAACACGGAAACATGAGGAGGACAGCAACAACAACAATGAATATGCGAGTGCATTTAATGATATTTTTAACGAGTCAATCACTCAATGCAGTTTGCGCGAGCTCTGTTCAATAATCAGGCACTGCATTCCTGCAGCAGAAATGCTGAGAACGAGAGAGACCTAGTATTCAACAGCACTACACTACACCGATCCACGCCATTATTTAGTTACATCTGCTTGCAAGCTCGAACCTAGCTTCGTCACTTCATGCCTGCATACTGCGACAATAAACGATCACTTTGCCACGGTAGCACTGGCAAACACAACAAAAATGAAACCTCTTGGTACTCTCTCACTGCGTCCTGAAGCCATTCTGTACTGACCAGAGACCACTTTTTGGTTTCCCCGCGCGAAAGAGCATCAGCGGCAATAACTCCTGATTTTCAGCTTCGTTGCAGACCCTAATAGGAGCGCTTCGAGCTCAGCCGAAACATGAGAGCGGGGGAGGGGGGGGGGGGGGGGGGGGGGGGAGTTTTCACTGCAAAATGTTCCAATCTGGCGCATTCTGATAGTGATCATTACCACTTTCATTCAGCACATTTTGTTACTAATAAAAATAGTTTTTTTAAAGTTTTTTTTTCTGTTGGGGGGGGGGGGGGGGGCCGGAAACCCCGGAAACCCCCCCCCCCCCTCGTCCGCCCCTGCGTTGGACAAAACCCAGAGACGTGTCCTCATTGAAACTCACGTCGTACAGAATGAGCGCCAGCTTTCCCGGCGTGGGCTGCGGTAATGGATTTATGGACGCTGCCTACTTCCTGCCAATGCCTGGTCTACGTCGGCAGTTCTCTGTAAAGTGCAGAGCGATTTGAGACCCAGATCTGGCTGATAAGTCGCTATCTAATACCAAGCTTTGCCTTTCCCTTTTTCTTTTCAAGAATGCATAGACTGCCGTCTTTATCTACTCCAGTTGTATCGACGCTTGCACTCATTGCTCCACTCCGGTTAGTTTGGGTGGTTTTGTGATAACCTTGACAAAACAGTTGACTGCAGGCGATACAAAACAGTTGACTGCCATCGATACAAAACAGTTGACTGCAGGCGATACAAAACAGTTGACTGCATGTGATACAACACAGTTGACTGCAGGTGATACAAAACAATTTACTGCAGGTGATACAAAACAGTTTACTGCATGTGATACAAAACAGTTTACTGCAGGCGATACAACACAGTTTACTGCAGGTGATACAAAACAATTTACTGCAGGTGATACAAAACAGTTTACTGCATGTGATACAAAACAGTTGACTGCAGGCGATACGAAACAGTTGACTGCAGGCGATACAAAACAATTTACTGCAGGTGATACAAAACAGTTTACTGCATGTGATACAAAACAGTTGACTGCAGGCGATACAAAACAGTTGACTGCAGGTGATACAAAACAGTTTACTGCATGTGATACAAAACAGTTGACTGCAGGCGATACAAAACAGTTGACTGAAGGCGATACAAAACAGTTTACTGCATGTGATACAAAACAGTTGACTGCAGGCGATACAAAACAGTTTACTGCAGGTGATACAAAACAGTTGACTGCAGGCGATACGAAACAGTTGACTGCAGGTGATACAAAACAGTTGACTGAAGGGGATACAAAACAGTTTACTGCATGTGATACAAAATAGTTGACTGCAGGCGATACAAAACAGTTGACTGAAGGCGATACAAAACAATTTACTGCAGGTGATACAAAACAGTTGACTGCAGGCGATACAAAACAGTTGACTGCAGGTGATACAAAACAGTTGACTGAAGGCAATACAAAACAGTTGACTGCAGGCTATACAAAACAGTTGACTGCAGGCAATACAAAACAGTTGACTGCAGACGATACAAAACAGTTTACTGCAGGCGGTACAAAACAGTTGACTGCAGGCAATACGAAACAGTTGACTGCAGGCGATACAAAACAGTTGACTGCAGGCAATACAAAACAGTTTACTGCATGCGATACAAAACAGTTGACTGCAGGTGATACAAAACAGTTGACTGCAGGCGATACAAAACAGTTTACTGCAGACGATACAAAACAGTTGACTACAGGCGATACAAAACAGTTGACTGAAGGCGACACAAAACAGTTGACTGCAGGCAATACGAAACAGTTGACTGCAGGTGATACAAAACAGTTGACTGCAGGCGATACAAAACAGTTTACTGCATGCGATACAAAACAGTTTACTGCAGACGATACAAAACAGTTGACTGCAGGCGATACAAAACAGTTAACTGCAGGCAATACGAAACAGTTGACTGCAGACGATACAAAACAGTTGACTGCAGGCGATACAAAACAGTTTACTGCATGCGATACAAAACAGTTTACTGCAGACGATACAAAACAGTTGACTGCAGGCGATACAAAACAGTTTACTGCAGGCGATACAAAACAGTTGACTGCAGGCGATACAAAACAGTTAACTGCAGGCGACACAAAACAGTTGACTGCAGGCAATACGAAACAGTTGACTGCAGGCGATACAAAACAGTTTACTGCATGCGATACAAAACAGTTGACTGCAGGCGATACAAAACAGTTTACTGCAGGCGATACAAAACAGTTGACTGCAGGCGATACAACACAGTTTACTGCAGGTGATACAAAACAGTTTACTGCAGGCTATAGGACATTCTCATTAACGTACCCTGCAGGAGTTATCCTCGGCGCTCTCTGTCGAAAAACAACGCGTTATGTAGAATCATCAAGTTCGGGTCGATTCTCGAAGCGTCTGCACTGAATACTAGATCTTTGCTAGATCGCTGAAAGTACATGCATGTGGGGGTGGAAAACAGTACTGAGTCATGTGAAGCTCGAATGAGTAGCAGCAGATAACTGTTTAGTTCTGGCTTGAATTGACAATTTCGTTTCCTTGGTCTGGCGAGGACCGAAAATTCACTATTATCGAGTCGAGTGATCAACTTGTCCGCACGGCGTAATGTAAAGCCTATATGCCTAACTTGTAAGATCGGGTCGATGATGACAAGAAAATGGCATTAAAACACACAAAAAGTTTCATTACAACTAAAATCACCGATTATATTAATAACTGACCATTTTTACACTTACAGCTAGTACTCAAACTTTACAACGCAAACAAAACACACCTGCGGGGAGTGTCGTGGTCTCGCATCAAAACTCGATGCACGAGTGATCGTTTCACTATCTGATCCGACATGGTATTCCAGCAAACAAGCAACTACTGCAACTTCATGAAGTTATTGAAATCTCAAAGTGTGATGTCAGACATCGATTGACCGATCGAATTCGACTGCAGCTGCCGGTTGCGTTCTCGAACATTTCATCTGAATACTATAGTCAGTATAGACAAAGATTATAGGTTACACAAAGATAGCTCATGCCGAGCTTTTGCTCTTAAAAGTTACAAGACGCTGCACCTAGCGGACGGTAGTAGGAGTGAATCAAGGAAAGTGTACTCACACCGCTTAGTGACAAGACGGCGAAGAAAGCTGCCTGCTGATTGGAGGATTCTATTCAGGGAACCAATCAGAGGACTGCTTTCGTGTAGATATGGCGTATATGTCTACTCTTTGGGCAATTCAATGGCGGCAGCTCTCTCCAGTTCGCGCAGAAAAAGCATATTTTGGGATACTAGAAACCCATCTGAAGAAAATGTAAGCCATGAACAGCATTAATTTATCAAAGCTGTATGTTGAATGCATCAAAAGGTATTGAAAGGTCCTACTTTTTAACAATCGAAATGCAGGTCACATGGCAACGCTTGATTGTAACTAAAAATCTTTCCGGAAGCGGCAACTGAATTCACTTAATCGAATGATTTTCTGGCCGCAAATCACCTTCTAGACAGGTATGTATTGCTTTGCATTTCCTAAAGATATTCCACAGGGGTGTATACGTTGATAAACAAGCTTGCATTCTTAGATAATATTGAAAAATAGATCGTTCCCATTCAAACCATACCATGTAGATCTAGGTCGAGTTGGATTTCACAACGCCTGCTACAAAAAACAAAGCCAAAACACCCCCATTATTGCAGCAAATCATTTTATTACACATTACACAGTAAATTTATTCACAAACATGATCGGAACGCATCAGAAACCGTCGATAAACAAGAAGTTTTACATGTCGCTAAGAGGTGTGATTAACTTTCCTTGATTCACCAATACTACCATCCGCTTGGGGCGCAACATGTCTCGATCCTCACGACAATGAGCTTATGAACTATCTTTGTGTAACCTATAATCTTTGGTATAGATCGCTCAAAGTATGTGAGGGTGGAAAACAGTACTGTGTCATTTGCCATAACCATCATGGCAAAATTTTTGATGGAAAAGTTGTCAAGCTACATGGCATTCCAGCAAACAAGCAACTACTGCAACTTCATGAAGTTATTGAAATCTCAAAATGTGATGTCAGACATCGATTGACAGATCGAGTTCGACGTACTGCAGCTGCCGAATCAAACGTAAGCGCTGCACCCAAGCTCGTTTAATTTGCTTGTGATCGTTTCGCTATCTGATCCGACAATAATTACTAAACATTGATATCAAAAGCACTATTCAAAATTTTTGGCGGGTGGTCTACCCCGCACAACTAAAATCTACGGTTAATATCATCTTCACAAGCCGAACTACGTGAAGTTATACATCACGAGTGCGCGCAAGTTGATCGACTGGATGATAGTGAATTTTCTGTCCTCGCCAGACCAGGGAAACGAAATTGTCAATTCAAGCCAGAACTAAACAGTTATCTGCTGCTACTCATTCGAGCTTTACATGAAACATTATATCACACTAGCTCGATCGTCTGCTGGCGTAGTGACTATGTCTATGGTTCGATCGCGTTCGTCTGCTAGCCAGCTAAGTACGTACGGTGAGGTTTGTTTACTTATCTTCTGAGAGTTTTGTGCAGAAAGTATACGTTAAAACAGTCTAATATGACTATTTTCGATTAGTTTTTAATCTAAATAATCTTTTTGCATGCATTAATGTCATCCTTTTGCCACGATCTAGCGATCATCCCATGAGCTTCTATTTTTACCAGTCTACCGGAACTAGGGGATGTAAAGGGACAAAACTCGGGCTGAATTTCCGTTTCAGAAGTGAGAATGTCCAAAACTTTTGACTCCAGGCAATACGAAACAGTTGACTGCAGGCGATATGAAACAGTTGACTGCAGGCGATACGAAACAGTTGACTGCAGGCGATACAAAACAGTTGACTGCAGGCGATACAAAACAGTTGACTGCGGGTGATACAAAACAATTTACTGCATGTGATACAAAACAGTTTACTGCAGGCGATACAAAACAGTTGACTGCAGGCGACATGAAACAGTGAGTGAGCACAATTTGAGTATGTCGTAGGTCGACTATAGGACATTCTCATTAACGTACCCTGCAGGAGTTATCCTCGGCGCTCTCTGTCGAAAAACAACGCGTTAGGTAGAACCACCTAGTTCCGGTCGATTCTCGAAGCGTCTGCACTGAATACTAGATATTTGCTAGATCGCTCAAAGTACATGTATGTGGGGGTGGAAAACAGTACTGTGTCATGCAAAGCTCGAATGAGTAGCAGCAGATACCTGTTTTGTTCTGGCTTGAATTGACATTTCGTTTCCCTGGTCTGGCGAGGACCGAAAATTCACTATCATCGAGTCGAGTGATCAACTTGCCCGCACGGCGTAATGTATAGGCCTAACTTGTAAGATCGGGTCGATGATGACAAGAAAATGGCATTAAAACACACAAAAAGTTTCATTACAACTAAAATCACCGATTATATTAATAACTGACCATTTTTACACTTACAGCTAGTACTCAAACTTTACAACGCAAACAAAACACACTTGCGGGGAGTGTCGTGGTCTCGCATCAAAACTCAATGCACGAGTGATCGTTTCACTATCTGATCCGACATGGTATTCCAGCAAACAAGCAACTACTGCAACTTCATGAAGTTATTGAAATCTCAAAGTGTGATGTCAGACATCGATTGACCGATCGAGTTTGACTGCAGCTACCGGTTGCATTCTCGAACATTTCGTCTGCACTGAATACTATAGATAGATCGCTCAAAGCATGTGGGGGTGGAAAACAGTACTGTGTCATTTGCCATAACCATCGTGGCAAAATTATTGATGGAAAAGTTGTCAAGCTACATGGCATTCCAGCAAACAAGCAACTACTGCAACTTCATGAAGTTATTGAAATCTCAAAGTGTGATGTCAGACATCGATTGACCGATTGAGTTCGACTGCAGCTGCCGAATCAAACGTAAGCGCTGCTCCCAAGCTCGAATTAGTTGCTTGTGATCGTTTCGCTATCTGATCCGACAATAATTACTTAACATTGATATCCAGGGCCGGATCTAGGGGGGGTGCTGGGGGTGCTCGAGCACCCCCCCAAAAAAAAAAAAAAAAAAAAAAAAAACCACCGTGGCAGCCGGGAGTTGGGGGAAGGAGGGAGGGGGGGGGGGGGGGTTGCGCAAAGATGTTGATCTACTTCCCACCTCATCGGATATCGGCACACTTTGCTTGGTAGCAGAGACAGTATAGTTAGTAAAAAGCTTGGGAAGGAGGGGGGGGGGGGGGGGGCTAAAAGATGCTGGGCCCAGATGCTGTACTACTCTCCACTTGGTATAAGCACACTCTACTTGGCAGCCAAGGTAGCTGGGGAGGGAGGGGGGGGGGGGGTGCTGCTATAATTAAGATGCCTTCCTTTTGCTACTCGCACAGACAAATCAAACCCGGGCAGAGACAGGAAGAATCTGTGACCAAACAAAAACTCTTGGAAATGACCGCACTGCCAGATTGCACAGATTTGCACCATTTTTCTCAAAATTTTCCGGGGGGGCATGCCCCCGGACCCCCTAGAGGGGCGTGCCTGCTTCGCAGGCACGCACTCGTGGCTTCGCCACTTCGATGAGAAGACCCTAAAACAATTTTAAGCACCCCCCCTCAAAAAACTTTGATCCGGCCCTGATATCAAAAGCACTATTCAAAATTTTTGGCGGGTGGTCTACTCCGCACAACTAAAATCTACGGTTAATATCATCTCCACAAGCCGAACTACGTGAAGTTATACATTACGCCGAGTGCGCGCAAGTTGATCGACTCGATGATAGTGAATTTTCTGTCCTCGCCAGACCAGGGAAACGAAATTGTCAATTCAAGCCAGAACTAAACAGTTATCTGCTGCTACTCATTCGAACTTTACATGAAACATTATATCACACTAGCTCGATCGTCTGCTGGCGTAGTGACTATGTCTATGGTTCGATCGCGTTCGTCTGCTAGCCAGCTAAGTACGTACGGTGAGGTTTGTTTACTTATCTTCTGTGGGTTTTGTGCAGAACGTATACGTTAAAACAGTCTAATATGACTATTTTCGATTAGTTTTTAATCTAAATAATCTTTTTGCATGCTTTAATGTCATCCTTTTGCCACGATCTAGCGATCATTCCATGAGCTTCTATTTTTACCAGTCTACCGGAACTAGTGGAAGTAAAGGGACAAAACTCGGGCTAAATTTCCGTTTCAGAAGTGAGAATGTCCTATATCCAACGATTCCAAGCAATCCATGATCAGGGTCAATTTAATCATCAAGATTCATTCTTCTCAGACATTTCCGAATAGCCACAACGGTAATGATTGATCATATTCGGATTGATAGATGCATGCATGTATGGATGGTTGGATGTTTGGGTGGTTGGCTGGATGGGTGGTTGAGTGGTTGGATGGTTGGATGGATGGTTGAATGGTTGGATGGTTGGATGGATGGTTGGATGGTTGCATGGTTGCATGGTTGATGGATGGATGGTTGGATGGTGGTATGGTTGGATGGTTGGATGGTTGGATGGATAGATGGTTGGTTGGATGGATGGATGGATGGATAGATGGTTGGATGGTTGGATGGATGAATGGATGGATGGATGGGTGGATGATGGGTGGGTGGGTGAGTGGATGGGTGAGTGGATGGATGGATGGGTGGATGGATGGATGTGTGGATGGATGGGTGGGTGGATGGGTGGGTGGATGGGTGGGATGGGATGGGATGGGTGGGTGGATGGATGGATAGATGGATGGGTGGGTAGGTGGATGGTGAGATTGGTGCGTGGGTGGGTGGATGGATGGGTGGGTGGGTGGATAGATGGATGGGTGGGTGGGTGGGTGGATATATTGATGGATGGATGGGTGGGAGGGTGGATGAGTGGGTGGATGGATGGATGGATGGGTGGGTGGGTGGGTGGGTGGATGGGTGGGTGGATGGATGGATGGGTGGATGGATGGGTGGGTGGGTGGGTGGGTGGGTGGGTGGATGGATGGATGGGTTGATGGGTGGGTAGGTGGGTGGATGTATGGATGGATGGATGGATGGATGGATGGATGGATGGATGGATGGATGGATGCAGATCTTCGAATCGTCATCATTTCAGAAACGAAGTATATTAAACTCAGTTTTCCTGTTTACATGATTATGAGTCTCATGCATCGTGACACAGAAGATGCTTTTTGCACATACAGCACAGACTTTCGTGATTCCTAAGCCATCGAGATCTAACACGCTTACTACGTGTCAGACACAGGAAACAATCCCATACTTTCGACCAGCATTGCAGCTCAGCAATGTTAACATGAATAGTCATATCCATTTATTTCTCTAAATCAATATGAAGCCAGCTTCAGGGCTGTTTTGCAGCATACAAGTTATTCTGATTTCAATATCATACGTGTACACTTTTGTGTGTTTCTAGTAAGATTCCATTCTCTCATATTCTCGTATAATGGTCTGACCGTTATGTATAGTTCTTTGCACTGACGCTTGTTACTATGGTATACTTTGAAGTGCATACAAGGGCATATCAAACGTGACATGGGAAGTTTCCAAAGCATGCGAAGCCTCCAACCCCAGCACCATCCTCCTAAAAGGCGTGACTTGAAAGAGACACACTCGTATTCTCGAGATTATTGTTACATGTAGCCTGATCAAGAATCACAGTCGTGGTCATAGTTCACGTGCCGGATCTACTACTTGTAATCAAACCTTTTTGTTTTGATATCTATCGAGTGATGGCCTTTGAAGTGTTGTCAAATTTCAGTTCGTGACGAACTACAAGTGAACTTTTCACGACCTGCACGTGCGCCTCATGGGATTTCGTAGTCTGTAGGTAAACGCCTGTCAGCCATCTCCTACATAAGCCGTCACTCGCCAGCCTCTCTCACACTTGGCCTGAAGAAAGACATTTTTTCCGAAAGCGCGCCACGACGCCAAGACACAAGACACCACTGCGGGCACTTACCAGCTGGGTCGGAACCTCGCCGCTGCCATAGAGACGGAGCTGCCACGCCTTGTGAAACTTAGCTCTCCATCCCGGGGCGGGAGGCTCTACCCCCATCGTTACACGCTTACCTTCAAACGGCCCTTTTCAGGGCCATTTTGGCTCGAGAAGGAATACAATTGTCGGTTACTGTCCACACCTTTTTCTTTTCAGTCAATATTTCGACCGACCCCGGCACCCCATTCTCTTTACAAAGTCTCAAAGATTTATTTTTTCCACATTTCCGACTCGTTTATACATTTCTTCGGCTAACTTTTTTTCATGTTGCCGCTCTCGACTACATATTAATCTGACTCTATTTTGGTGTGTCTGGCTCCGAGTCTTGATTAGTGTTTCTCTATAGTTGTCTGCTTTTGTCTCTTTCTGGTTTGTCCGTCGGTTCGTCTCTCCATCTGTGTTTATATCTCGTTCCCCTCCCCCATTGCCTCTGTCTCTCTCTCTTTCTGTCTCTCTCTGTCTCTCTCTGTCTCTCTCTCTGTCTCTCTCTCTTTCTCTCTCTCTCTCTCTCTCTCTCTCTCTCTCTCTCTCTCTCTCGGTCCCCCTGTGGATTCGGGATAAGAATTAACCCACCGCGCCTCCCGACGCGATTCGTAAGAGGCGAATAACTAGGGACACCGTGACTTGAATTGCGTTTACTCAAAAATGATCTAGTGATTTTCGTTCTTAGTGGCCTTATATAGCCTTCAAAGGCTGATAGGCCGTTGTCACTGTGTGTCTGTCTTTCTGTCTGTATATGTGTGCGTGTGTGTGTGTGTCTGTCTCTCTCTCTCTGTCTCTGTCTCTCTCTTTCTCTCTCTCTCTCTCTCTCTCTCTCTCTCTCTCTGTTTCTCTCTGTATGTGTCAAAATTGTACATGCATGCCAGATTGCGAACCCTAAAATACTGGTTAACTTTTGCTAATGGTTTCCACTAGGTATCCTCGCAAGGTGTATATACTATGATGGTGCTGTCTGGGGAAAATGATTGGGAAAAATGATTGGTTAAGTGGTATCCAAAGTATCTGCTACGTATTTATACACTGAATAAGACCCGCTTTCTGAAGAATGTGAGGGAAAGACTTATTACAAAGTATACACAAATGTGGTCTGATGCTCTTGGAGGAAGCGCAAGGTATTCATTTTACAAATAGTTCAAATCCGTTCTTTATAGAGAACATATCTATATAGGCTATAGCATTGACAAATGTTCAGAGATGTATGCGCCGGAGCCAGTGAACTGTTAATTCATAACTATCGTTTCACTATATTCTGCAAGTTCACTCCTTTTGTTCATCCTGCTGTGAAGAGGACGAAGATGAACTCCATTTCTTGTTCTGCTGCCCCGCTTATGAGGACCTCAGACTGAGGTGTGTGGTTTTTTTCCTTGTTTGATAGAAATCATCATGTGAGTGGTGTTGATGTAATGGCTACAGATGATGTCCATCTCATGAGGTCAGTTGCAATGTTTTTATACTATGCTTTCAAAAGAAGACAGGTGGGTGTAAACACAACCGATGAGATGTAATATCAATTAGGTTTTGATAGGCCGGTAGCCTTACAAATAAAATCGTTCCTTCGTTCGTTCGTTCATGCTGTCACAAGGCATTACATATACGAATCGCGATTTTATCTTATCAAAAACAAATGTACAGAGTGAGCGAGTTGATGCATGAGCCAGATTACTTCATGTTTTAATTTACTCATTTCGATGCCATTACAACCACTCATTTCCTTCGTCAGTGCTGAGTCTCACGGCGATGATATACCGGATTTCCGTTTAACATTATTGGAGAATATCCTCACAACTAAATCAGCTGCAACAAATAAAAAATGCCGAAAACTGTTTCCCCGACATGTTTGAATAGAAGGCACACGAGAAATACTTGAATGACCGTTTCTACAGAGACCCAGGTCATTTAGGCAACAGGAGACCAGATGCAGAAGAAGCCGGAACTTCGGAGCAAAGGGCCTTCATTTTCTACAATGGCGTATATTGGGGATGGGGTGAGGGGTGGGATGGAGTGAGGGGTGGGAGGTTTGGATCTTGAGTGAAAGGAAGCAGGGAGTAAGACTGACAGATCTCATTTCCTTGAGGACAGGAGGATCTGTCCGCTCTCTGGGGAGGTGGGCCACGTCCTCTTTTGGCAACCTCTGGTGCCAGGACAGACACTCTCTCAGGCGTGTCATCCCGGGCCTGCTTTCACGACGACTGCCCTAGACAGATATTTCTTGGGCGTCTGAGAAGAATGCGAACCTGCATAACCTTTTCCCGCTGCACATGGCTTTGAATGAGAAAAGGAGGTTAACTGCTCCCTACAGGTTCCCCCACCATGTTAGCACTCTTGAATGTTTATCTTTCACTGTAAATATTTGCACATTTCAATATTAGCAATTGTCTACAAGAAACACACGCGCGCGCGCGCACACACACACACACACACACACACACACACACACACACACACACACACACACACACACACACACACCGCGTAAATCCTTTTCCCATTCCAAATAAATGTATTTGACTTAACTTCATTTGATTAAAAACATAGAGAGAGACCAAAAGGCACGAGTAATTCTAAGCCGGGTTCCTGCGTTGTTTCAGAAGCAAAAGATGCTTCTCTTTTGTAGCAAGTTGCCTTGAGTTGATTTGTTACAGGCACCGCACACGGTACCACAACACAGAATTTCTTGTCTAACTCGGTAGTTTCGATGATAGGTGTTTGCTGGACCCTTCCTGCTCTCTGCACCATGAAGTTTACATCACACTGAGCAAACGGAGCAGACTATATTCTTTGCCAAAGATGAGAACAACACGGTCCAACAATTCCTTTACGTCGGCAGCTCCCTCTTCAGTGATACATATTCTTGTATTTATGTTTGCGATCATCCGTATTTTGCATTGTTTTTATATAGTGTATTGCTTTTGTTTTCGTTTTGATCAGCATATGCATTCCTTATAGGATGAATAGAGTATTATTGTGTTGTATCGTACTGTATTGTGTTGTGTTGTATGACGGAGGCAATGTGATAAACAAACGCGAGGGACATGTTCAACAGGATGCCAACAGTCAAATCCGAATGCTTAACTAATTCTGACGTGGTTCAACTGTGATTGCATGACTTCGAGCACTCGCTCCTCACTGCACCCCCCCCCCCCTCCTTTGTGAGAACAAAACACTCTCTATTACCGCTAAGAAAATCAGTGTTGGACCAATCGTTACAGCCACTGCTGTTTTGGAGAGACAGGAAGTTCCCTAGACGCAACGGATCACATTCGAGGAAAATGCCTTGACCAAATACTCTGGTGGGATAAAACCTGAACATTCAGTCCTGAGACGGCTAGATGTGCACAACTGGAAGATATGTCTCGTTATCGTCATGACTGTCTTTGGAGCACTATGTCGATAATCTGTGTCGGAAATACCGCAATCTGCGATGCTCTTTCTTTCCCGACAGATGGTGATGGACGGGTACCCTTCCACTTCATTGAGGGCTCGGGGGGATGTTATGCTGTCTACCCGAGACTGGAGACCTACTCAACACTCACAGAATAGCAACCACGCCATCGTCACATGGCAGCTCGCTCAAGAATACGAAAGATACGGCACCTACCTGTGCCACTGTGATAATAGTATTCGGGTCTGTGAACAACTTCTGAGTCACATGCGTAACGCTTCGCTTTGAAAAACACATTCAGACGTCGACAAGGAAGTCTTGGAGCAAGAACAGAGATTCTACAGTTTTGTACTGATTTAAGGATTTCTCTCTCCGTTTTGTATGCATTTTCTTCTCCGTTACTCACAATTTTTCCTCCTTACCGGAGGGCGTCAATTAGCGGAAATATGTCACGGAAGAGAAGAACATCATTCGCTCTCGGCAAGAGATAAAACCTCTACAGTAAATTTGAGAACTGCGCTGTTGGAGAACATCATTGCAGAGATTTGTAGCTTGATGCCAAGCTGTTGCATAGTCTCAGTGTCTCTGCAGTCGATAGGTGCAAACATTTTTCAGACTTCTGTTGCCGTTGTTGAACTAGGGTTTTCCTTTTTTATAGAGTAATATCGTCGAGCTAAAACGTCTGTCCATTTCAAACGATGAAACACTGTGGTAGTCGGTAGGCTAGTGTGTGAAATAGACTGAAGAGAATGTCGTAACTGTGGCACTCTCTTCCTCGTGGACCAAAGGCTAATTCGTAGTTTCACTCGAATGCAGGCTGGAATTCCCTTAGCCTTTCTTCCCTCTCTAGTTACTTTCTCCCTCCTGTTCCGCCATCTCAGCATACTTCGTAACATCGAGAAGCCAGTCTCCATCATACCCAGCCAAGCCTGTCTATCTATTGTCTGCTGGCTGAGGTTACCACGTCTATAACTATTTCTTTCAGAGATTCTCAGTTGAAACGTTTCGAGGCGTTCAATTATTTTCATATCTATGGCATATCCACCGCCAGCCAATCTAGAAATAAGCGACCATTGTCCACCCAGCTGTTGTGCCAAGCCATCGGATTGGTACCTATGCAATAGAAGGGAAGAGTGGAAGAATCGAGCATCTCTACACGCTTGCAGACGTTGTACATGTACTTGGGCACATTCCTGGTGCCAAGGATTATCTTCAAAGCGCATACCTAGAGAAACTGTGTACGTGATGTCGACGAAGAACCTTGCATTGGTCACCTTCCATCCTGCTGGGTAACATAACTACATATTCGGCTCCAGCTCAGGTCCTCGACTGAATGAAGTTGTTTAGTTTAGGGTTTTTCATCTATTTATTTTTGATGCCTTTTGTTAATCTCCCACGACTGACCGTGTAGATGTGCAATACTCAGTAAATATATCATGCGTTGACTTTCGCTCTCTTAAATACTTCGGTGACCGTCATTGGCGAGAAAAACCCTACCAGCGCTTTTTTCTTAAACGTCTGTCGTTTTCTTTTTGTGAGGAGGATTTTTGAAATCACTTCCACTGATGGGCCACACTAGTGGATGCGTCCGAGGAAAGGGGTGCGATTTTGCTTGGGCGTTTATGCTCGAAACAGAGACGAATCGCATTGACGACCTGCAAATATTATATTTATCGTAATCCAGTTCAGCTGAAAGCGTATTGTGTACACCAGTTTGTCAATTATTCACACTTTATTGTCATTCTGTGGTCGGAACAACCGTCCAAGACTGCGTATGTGAGCTAGCGAGCACGTAATAATTTGGTTGTCATTCTGTGTGGGAGCCACTGCGAATTAAACGACTAACAACGCACCCCTTTCCTCGGACGAGTCCACAAGTGGAGCCCATCAGTGGAAGGGATTCCAGTGGTTTTTTCCGTTTTCATTGATAAAGCAATGTAGAGACCCATGTCGCTCGGTACCGCACTCGGGGCTCTGTGGCCGAGTGCTTAGTGAGCTTGGCCTGAAGTCGCTTGCGTCTAGTGGGTACGGCGTTCGAAGCTGCATGGTTCCCAGAGTTGCATCCTGGAGCAAGGTGCTTTGTTCTCATTGCATACCCCCCACCTAAGAGTAAAATCGTGAGGGCAGCAATGATACTCCGTAGTGCGATGAACCCTTGCACGTGGCCACGAGCCAGCATCGGATTGGAATGTTCCCCAGGGAGTGGAGTTCGTGCTGGTACCTGACTGTGTGTCAGATCTGCCAGTCACTGTATTTGTCGACAGATGACAGTGAAACACAGATCATGTGGCCCACTGATCAGGAGGTAAAATGAAAAGCTGTTTGAAACCCAGAAATGAGTGAGAGGTAGCTTTATAATATATACCTTTTTTCCTTCATCTTTACTCTAGGTTTGATTCCGAGCGCAACTAAACCTGACAGCAAAAAGTTACTCCTACCTGCCCATGGTCTCTGGCAACGTGCTTTGAGGTCAAATTTTCGGGC
Organism: Theodoxus fluviatilis; assembly: GCA_034096865.1. Lineage (NCBI taxonomy): Eukaryota > Metazoa > Mollusca > Gastropoda > Cycloneritida > Neritidae > Theodoxus > Theodoxus fluviatilis. Next base: position 7,522 of record JAWQFJ010016545.1, on the reverse strand, counting down.
ACTTCAACTGAGATAGGGCTTTCTCTACTATGCGTCTACGTGGGTAGAATAAGAGTGAAGTGAAGCTAGACACATTTGTTGTAATGCTTAGTGTCAGAAGTCAATAAGATATGGTTGTAAATCCATTAACCCTAGACTGCCATCATATTACCATGAACAACTAAAAGAAATTAAAATATGCCAAAGAAAAATGAAATAAAAGCTGCGCAGCGTTATACAAAGTTCTGCATTTAATAATCATCATCAGTCCCAAACATCATGTTACAAAAATAGTAAATATCCATTTCGAGTATGTCTGGGTTGATTATTTGTGATGGGCTCTTTGACTCTAGCAGTTTGGACCTCGTTGACAGTAGCCCAGTCACAACGTCATCACAGTTTTCCGTTTCCTTGTGTCACTTTTTGCCGTAGCGACAGTCCCTGCCTCTGGCGTTAAGAGTGCACGGTCAGAAGTGTTTATCACTAGGGGACCAGGAAACAACCAATTGCGTACCAAGCGACCATCTTCAGTTTATACATACCATGGTTTCTCGGTGCCAGTGTTGTTGGTGCTTTGGTGTTCTCTCATCGCTATCCTTGTGGCGTACACGAAAATTTACTGCAAAAGTACAAAGAAGAAATGAGTCTTACTTGGCCGTTTGGTGTCCGCTGTTTACTCGACTGAAAACAAGTTTATTGAATGTAACACTGCTGTCGGTGAACCGACAAATTTCTGACAAGCGTTTCTTGGTTGAAGATGGCCGGGGCGACAAACAATTTACGTGCTCACTCTTTTTATCCCACGAGTGTTCCCACCTTTGAGCAACGAGGGTTGGTTTCGAAAGAGGAGAGCAATAGCCTCTACCTGCGACCTTCCAGAAAAGACATCTCATGCAGATGACGTCACCAGCTTAGCTATGCAGCCATGCAGCGGAAGGGAGGAGATCAAGTATGCAGTGTGTAACACCTCGACGTGACCTCTGCAGGGAAAACAGAGGGTTTTTTCATCGCCGAAGCCTCACCATCGAGTAAACAGAGTCGAGAGGGCCAGGCTATAACGACTATCCTCGCCTTCCTAAACTATCTCTCTCATTCTCTACTCTCTGCAAATTTGGTTGGAGTCACCCCATCATTATCATCATCATCATCATCATCATCATCATCATCATCATCATCATCATCATCATCATCATCATCATCATCATAACCTACGTCGTCGTCGTCGTCGTTGTCGTCGTCGTCGTCGTCGTCGTCGTCGTCGTCGTTGTCGTCGTTGTTGTTGTTATTATTATTATTATTAGTTTATTACATTACTATTATTACATTATTGTTGTTGTCATTATTATTTTAGTAGTAGTAGTAGTAGTAGTATCATTATGTTGTTGTTGTTGTTGTTGTTATCCTCATTAGCATTATCGTCGTTGTTGCTGTTATCATTATTATTATCATCATCATTATCACTATCAGCAGCAGCAGCATCACAACATCTGGGGGCGTTCGATGACACCGAATTCGATTAACCTGGCACCAGTCGAGCACTACTGCCGATGACCCCTGACCATAAGCACGGCACTTGTTTTGACCATTGGACACCTTCCCTTGCGTGGGGTTGAACAATGGGCTCACTTCCGGCACGCGTTAGGGACGCTCGACTTGGAAAATGGAGCCTTGACGTGCCCATTCTGTAACAAACATGAGTGATTAGGACACGCAGTGGTCTGGCTTTACCCAGCCGTAGGAGTTCATCCATCCATCCATCCATCCATCTATTCATCCATCCATCCATCCATCTATCCATTATTCCATCCATCCATCCATCCATCCATCTATCCATCATTCCATCCATCCATCCACCCACCCATTCTGTAACAAACATGAGTGATTAGGACACGCAGTGGTCTGGCTTTACCCAGCCGTAGGAGTTCATCCATCCATCCATCCATCCATCTATCCATCCAACCATCTATCCATCATTCCATCCATCCATCCACCCACCCATTCTGTAACAAACATGAGTGATTAGGACACGCAGTGGTCTGGCTTTACTCAACCGTAGGAGTTCATCCATCCATCCATCCATTCATCTATCCATCCAACCATCTATCCATCATTCCATCCATCCATCCACCCACCCATTCTGTAACAAACATGAGTGATTAGGACACGCAATGGCCTGGCTTTACCCAGCCGTAGGAGTTCATCCATCCTTCACCCACCCATCCTCCACCCACCCATCCTCCACCCACCCATCCAAACAAACATGAGTGATTAGAACACTCAATAGTCTGGCTGTATCCAGCCGTAGGAGTTTATCCATTTATCCATCCATCCATCCATCCATCATTCCATCCATCCATCCATCCATCCATCCATCCATCCATCCATCCATCCACCCATCCACACATCCATCCATCCATCTATCCATCCATCCATCATTCCATCCATCCATCCATCCTCCACCCACCCATCCTCCACCCACCCATCCATCCATCTACCCATCCATCCATCATTCCATCCATCCATCCATCCTCCACTCACCCATCCTCCACCCACCCATCCATCCATCCATCCACCCATCCACCCATCCATCTATCCATCCATCCATCCATCATTCCATCCATCCCTCCATCCTCCACCCACTCATCCTCCACCCACCCATCCATCCATTCGCCCATCCATCCATCCATCCATCATTCCATCCATCCATCTATCCTCCACCCACCCATCCTCCACCCACCCATCCATCCATCCATCCATCTATCCATCCAACCATCATTCCATCCATCCATCCATCTTCCACCCACCTATCCTCCACCCACCCATCCATCCATCCATCCATCCATCCACTCATCATCCGTCCATCCATCCATCCATCATCCATCCATCCATCCATTCACCCATCCACCCATCCATCCATCCATCCATCTTCCATCCATCCATCCATCCATCCATCCACCCATCCATCCATCCATCCATGCATCCATCCATCACTCGAAAGCCTGGTTAATTTAGGGTTCCAGCGCCAGAAATGTGCCTCTGTTGGCAGTTGTCCATGCCCAAAGTCACGTGGTTAGTGACTGTTCTTTTGCAACGCTGACGTCATTTCGTTTATAGCCACCTAGGCCCTCAAGGTGTGTAAAGAAGATGCTCTGTGTTGGACAGCGCTGGCAGCAATCCATAATTCCCAGTGACTCCTGTTTGAACATGTGGTAACGCTACCCGCCAGTGATTACTTAAATATTGTAAAAGAAATGTAAAGCGAGGACTTTTTAGGGAGAGCAGAATGAGGTTTTTCTAATGGTTGTTCTACTCAAGTATCACCGATACAGAAGCGTCGATACTTTTCCGGTGATGAACTGACATGAGATACGACTGGTCGGTACAGGAGAACCGCTGTCATTACAAATGGCATAATTTCTATGATGATATCTGAACTAGACAGTAAGGAAAAATTACAGAAAAAGTTTTGTATTAAACTTTTTTTTATACTTAAGCTGAAGCGAGTTTGTTTTTTAGGGGGGAGCTGGTGGTGGGGTGGGGGAGTGGGTGGGTGTTGAATAGGTTTTGTTTTTTATCATTCGTCGCAAATTTCAAAAGAGCTTTCGCTTGCCAAAAACCTTTCCTGATAGATGGAATTACTCGGCTGATATCACTGAAGACCATCACATGGGTACTCTTGAACAAAGGCTCTTTTGTGTACTTCATGGATGTCATACGTCTGTCCTTGAAATGGAAAATGGGGTCTTTGTCTGAAGACACGTGCTGAACGATGCTTGTACGCATTGTGTCGAGCGGGTGGAACGATCATGCGGCCACCACGTGCTATCTTGTCGGGAAATTTAGTTCACCCTCTCACAGTGCACACGACTTTGATTATAAGAATGCCAAACCGGTTGCAGATATGTTGTACCTGGAAATGCACAGTATAAGGGGGCAGACTGAGAATCGTTCCCCGGCCTAATAGGTGACGACCGAATGTGGATACAACTCAGCCAAGCTGTTCATACATTCAGAGGTCTGTGGATAGAATGATCAGGACAAAAATATATATGTAACACCTTGAAGTGAACAAGGCAACCGGTTCATCTGACGAGGACAGCTGCGACAGATGACTCCATCAAGAGATTTTTGCTGCAAACATTACTTCAAGCCAAGTTTTACTGAAGTTCTTCAAAAGGTTAAACTTGCCCAGGACGGAGAGATTTTGAAACCAGGCGCAGAACAGTGGGAAATCTGATTAGCTGCGCTTTTATAAGAGCTTTAAAAAATCTTCTATTCTTTTTTCAGTGTGTGTGTGTGTGTGTGTGTGTGTGTGTGTGTGTGTGTGTGTGTGTGTGTGTGTGTGTGTGTGTGTGTGTGTGTGTGTGTGTGTGTGTGTGTGTGAATCACAGTGAATTCACTGCAGATTAAACGACCTAGATCGCTTGCCAATCGGATGCTTTGCCTCGCTAGCTTGTGTGACCCGCCAGCTTGACCGTCTTTCGCACGCCCCTCTCCTCGGACGAGTCCACTAGTGTGGCCCGTCTCTGGAAACCTTACCGAAGTCTCACCCTCAATGAAGTGATTGACCATGGCGGCATCACATTCCTTCAGCAAATTGCTCTGTCACAAAGCTGCTTGTCATCGCGGCCAAAAATGGGTTTGAAAGCCGTCAATCTCTAAAAAGACTATTGTGTGAAGTCCCAGACAACAACCACTATCACGCCCTTCCCAACGATCTATTTGTTAGACAATAATGATGAAGAACTTTCATACCAAATTCCGGCACAGTGATGGAAATGTATGCCACGCACAGTTAGACCACTGTAACAGACGAGGCGTATGACAAGTTTGGATTCAATGAAAATTAATCGGTACAACGACGCATAAACTTCAAGTTCACTTGTGAATTAAAGAAACTAAGCAGAAATAAATTCGTTTGATTCCCACACATTTTAAAGCAAAACCAAGTAATATACACTTGCATAAACATCAAAACAGCACTCGACTTGCAAATACTGACAGAATAGCCGTAAAAGAAAATCATATACACAAGTCAATATCATACAGACTACTTGTCACCTCCCTCCACATTCGCACACAATTCACTCTAATTCTTTTTGTTTTCTTGTCTAGGGGTATCTCTCGTGGAGGGCGGGATAATTACTTCACTCACTCTCGTCTCACGATCGCATGACGTGACACATTATTCATCAAAGATTTTCCTTAATCAGACTTAATCATGAGTAAAATCAAATTCAAGGCAATATGAATGAAAATGTCTATCAATTCTATCAGTCTACTCTCTGACTGAAAAGTAGAGAATTACTTCCACTGAACCAAAACCAAAGTTGACCCAAAGTTACTCACAAGTTTCAAGCAGATAGGCGACGACGATTCTCCAAAATTCCAACGATGAAAGCTTCTGCCCCAAAACGATGTCCACTCAGAAATGGGCATTCACAAGCACACACACTCTCTCTCTCAAGGCTACACCTTGGAAAGAGAGGATCAAAAGGCCATAGACACTTGTGGATTCACCCACACACATGTACCCGTGCGGAATATACAGCCAGGATAGGAAGAGTATGGGGCATAGTTTATACATAATACTTGTACTCGTAATAGGGAAGACTGTTGTCAGTTAATACATCTCCCACCTCAAGGGGGAGTATTGTGCACTCTATACGTGTCATACTCAGCACCCTTAGGACGGGGGGTGTAAGCTGTTAAATACAGTGACATCATACCGGATGATTTGCATCTATATAACACCCTAGGAGATTCATTTTATGTACACCATAGGAGATTGCTTTATATACACGCAAATAGAATAGACTCTACTATCTGCGTTGATGTATCATCCCACCTATGAAGTGGTAATGACTTTTGTGTCATTATATTACACCTGAGGTCATGGATGATTGCTTTTACTGATCACGCACTTAGTAGTGAGATTTGTCTTCACTAACTATGCACTATTCTGGACAGAGTTCGTCCTTACTATACTACCATTGTATCGTATTGGATACTGCCAATCTATATTATCCCAGGAGTGTGGAAGATTGCTTTTAGTGATACAAGTCGCATGTGGTATAAGATATGCTTTTATAGACTGTCCATAGGTAGGATTGCAATAGTGACAATAAACACCATCTGGGTGCATGTTTTCTCCCCTATTAAATATCCACCATAGGAGGATATTGCTGCATTTCAAATATATCACCATGAGCAGAAGATATGCTTAATCGTACAGCCAATAGGAGACATTCGCTGTTGTATAGTTCCCACTACGGTCACGGGAGAACATTGCATTATATTTGCGCCATATGGAAGTATGTGCTGTGTTAATAATGACAACCTATGGATATGCAATTCAATTATTAATTAGTAAAACACATTTAGGGATAGTAATTTGACATTATGTTAATACAACCTCTTGGAGATTCGTCTATATTCACCAATACACTGAACACGATTGCATTATATACACAATAGGAAGAGTGCATTATTTACATATACACCGGTATAGGAGGGAAATGTCAGTTGAAAAGAGGATATTAACTACCTCATTAGGTTAATTCTTGTCCATATATTTTTTATATACTCACCCTAGGATATTGATCATTATATCTTAGCATCCAATGGATTTATTGCAATTAATTATACTCCGATAGGAGATCTAGCAATGATATCCTGCCATCACCGGAAGATTTAGACATCTAATTTTGTCGTATTACACTCATTTGGGTGTGTTCTGTGTTGTCTGTCTAGGGTAATAACACCACCATCGGAGATCTGTGCAAGCTTTATATATATCACCATAGGATGATTCGCAACTTTTTATATCATCGCGTCATGTAAGGGAGATATGCATTCTAGTACACTCTCTATTGCAGGTAAGAACTCCTGTGCATGTTGATATCACCATAGGAGATTCTTGCAATATAAATAAGTATCACCATAGGAGTATCTTGCACATTATTAGGCATTAGCACCATAGGAGAACATTGCTATGTCTTATAATACACCTATAGGAGATGCTTTAATATTTTCGACCTATTAAGGAAGATGTGTGTCATATATATATCACCCATATAGGGGAGGATTGCTATTATGATACACCCATATGGATGGATGTGCTATATATCCCCATATGGGGAGAGTTGTCATTTATAATAACACCTATTAGGAAATATGGATTGTGCTCTATATGCGTAAAGCCAAGTGAAATTCATATTCATTGTTGTTTATGTATACTGCTATTTGTATATGTCATAAGTTGAATGGACTTGTATTTTTTTTCCGATGCAGCTCAACGTTGTTTAACTATTGAGTGTAGATCTAACATCGTAACCCTACTATAGATTAATAATTCTTTACTATAATTCCTCATCTTTCCGATTTATTTTGAAGGGTGTTGTATTAAAGAAGACAGTGTCCTCTATGATGGAAGAATGCAGCTTCTGTATGGATTAGACACTTTCCCGCTTCCGGAAAGTTTCGTTGCTTGGTTCTTTCTGAGCGCTAGCTGAGTGTTTTTCAAACATGTGTCCGCACGGGT
>JAWQFJ010016544.1:0-10733 GCA_034096865.1 Theodoxus fluviatilis | reverse complement strand
TAGTCTATAGAGACTTCACTACTGACTCGGGTTCACACAATGCGCCTTTGGTATCACGTCTTTCTACGTAACGTCTTTGGTATCACGTCTATGTAATGTCTTCTACATTATGTCTTTCGAGGTAACGTCTTTGCATCACTTCTCTCAATGTAACGTCTTTGGCATCACGTTTTTCTATGTAACTTATTTGTATCAGGTCTGTGTCACGTTGAAAAGGAGACCCAAATGTGGTGTGAAACGTTTGATTTTTGGCTGTCGCACGCAGGGTGTCTGTCTCTGTGTGAGCTCACTGGACAGGATGAACCCGGGGCGGTAGCACCTTTTCTTGCCCTGGTCCACACGGGTTCTTACATCGTGTCAGTATTCTTCTTTTTTCTACTTGTAACCATTGTCGTTTACTTGTGTTATTGTTTTGTGTCCTTGAAAGCTTCTATCCTACAGCTACACACCTTTTTTGTGTGTCTATTTTTGTCTCATGTCTGTAAATTTATTATTTTAATATTTCGATATTGTTGTAATAATAATAATTATTATTAATGTCATCATCATCATCATCATCATCATCATCATCATCATCATCATCATCATCATCATCATCATCATCATCATCATCATCATCATCATCATCATCATCATCATCATCATCATCGCTATTATTACTATCATCATCATCATCATCATCATCATCATCATCATCATCATCATCATCATCATCATCATCATCATCATCATCATCATCATCATCATCATCATCATCGTCATCATCGTCATCATCGTTATCATCGTTATCATTGTTATAATTATTATCATTAGCATCTGTCTTATCGTTATTATTATTATCATTGTTGTTGTTGTTGTATTATAACTATCATTATGGCTGTTGTTGTTATTACTAATGTCATTATCATTGTTATTGTTGTCGTCGTCGCCGCCGCCGCCGCGGTCACCGCCACCACCATTATCATTATTATTATTATCATCATATCATTATCATCATTATCATCATTATCATTATGATCATTATCATCATTATCATTATCATCATCATTATCATTATCATCATCATCATCATCATCATCATCATCATCATCATCATCATCATCATCATCATCATCATCATCATCGTCATCACCATCATTAGTAGTAGTAGTAGTAGTAGTAGTAGTAGTAGTAGTAGTAGTAGTAGTAGTAGTAGTATTTTATTATTATTATTATTATTATTATTATTATTATTATTATTATTATTATTATTATTATTATTATATGTGCGTGTTTGCGGTCTTTCCCCCTTGTCCCTTTCTAGTTGCATTGTTTTTCTTGAAACATGTTATAACCCTGAGCAGCACCACGTTGGTGACGGCTGGGTATCAGGAACTGCAGATTCAAAGCGTAATATTGATACCAGTCAGCAACAGCAGACCGCTTGGATGTGCTCAAATGACGGTCTGTATGTGTGGTCAGCACGGGCGAAACCGAGGGCTCGGCACAGTGGGCAGATCCAAAGCAAGTGAACCACAATGACGTCACAGTAACAAAATGATGATATCGACTTCTAGAAGAGAGACGCACATGAATAGATTCAAAGAAGCACAGTGCGACAGGAAGAAAGAAGGAGATAAACAAAAACGACAAAGAGCGTACGCAGACGTGATTATTTAAAGAACGGAATTGCTTGCCGCAGAGGTCAGAGTGGAATTCTACATAAGAACATAGATTGTTCCATCGCCAAATCTGCTGTCCTTCTTGAACTTCCTGTAGTGGCACCAACAACAATACCAAACTCGAATTATTTATTATTTGGGAAACAAAAAAGAAATGAGAGACTTTTCGTAAAACTAGACTGGACATGCTTGTGCCTAGTATCATCCAGTTTGGACCAGTGCTTGACTCAGTGCCGTCTTCAACAGAATTACTGTCATCAACCTATGTGTTACAATGCGCGTGGCTCATCAGATCACGGTTTCCCTACCAATTTGTCCACATTTACGCCGACCGCGCACCGATGCCCCACTATTTCAGAATGCGTAACCCCTTAACATGAAATGAGACAGGCAGCATCTTTAGGATAGTTTCAGTAGATAAAATCAAATGGTTGGGAGAACAAGCTTACTTGTGGTGCAATAGTGACTGAAATCGGTTGAGATTTGACAAATATATGCTTGATTTACCTCCAAAGTATCAAATAATATAATTTTGAGGAAAATAAGAAGAAACATATTTGTTACTTTCCCTAGCAAGAATTATTCAAATGCACCGAAATGTGATGGATTTACCAAATAGTGTGTGAAAAAGTAATATGATAAGTTAGACAGCAATATATTTTCGAACGAAACCAAATTTTGCCAGCTGCTTCCATGAAGTCGACTGATAAAGAACGAAGAGTAAACATCATTTATGTAACTTTTTTATCGCCTGTTTGGCTGTCTTGTTTTTTCGGTGATATTTTTCAATGTTTTGTTTTCACTAAAACACCACAGTACGCTATTAAATGTTTATCAAGAAACTCAACATTTTTCAATTCTGCAAATATACAGAATTGACCCTAGCTGATGTTTTGATCTCGTACCTCAAATGGAGCCGAGGTGCTGGAGGCTTACGTCTCGTTTTCTGGCGAGGAGTCTCACTAGCGACCCTCTCGCTTTCGGTACCTCGCTCCGTAGCACTTGCACGGACGACAAAAAAAATGCACATTGTGCACCACTGGGAGTAACCGTAAAGACGCCATGCCATCGAGCCTGTCCATCCCCACTCAGCGCGGCTGAGACTAATTCAAAACGGTCCATCCCCCACGGGGGAGATCCCAGAGCGCAAGATGCCTCCCACCTTCCCCAAGAGCAGCCAGTAAGACAGCATTCTGTAAACCCGAGTCAGTAGTATTGACTCTGGCACAGTTCGCAATGCATGCGTAATAGGCTTGACCCTTCGCATTACAGCCTTGCGCCAAAAATAGTTCGTTCTTATACTATTTTTCTCTCCACGTTTTACAGAAATCATTCAGATGTCAAAACTTGTTTCCATTTCAACACAAACATTTTATTGTATCGAATTAACGCTTGTTTGTTGTCTCAACAAGAGTAAGTTAAGAGTTTTGTGCGAAATAGTCTAGGAACTACTTTAACGGCGTATGTCAGGGAGCACATCGGCTATCCCACAAGCCTCTCGTGTGACCTCCGTTTGCATAAATTGGCCAAAAACCTTCCATCACGTGATGTGAACTGTGCTAGAGATACTTTTGCCGGTAGGCGAAATCTCTAGTTTACTAGAATGGTAAGACAGTAGCTCTGTCCGTTACCCGCAGTATTCCTTCCACGCGTCCCCACAGTCTGGGTCTGAGTTCCAGTCTGCAGCGGTCTGACGTGACGGGGAAAGGCTCAGCAAACCCGTGTACCTCATTACATGGCTAATGCACTCACAGCGGTGGGCGTCCGTCAGTACCGGATGACCATGGATCTGTGCCGTAGGATGTCTCTTTCGCTCCATCGACCCACGCCACAGCGTCCGCATCTGAAATGTAAAGGTGATCTCTCCACATGGGCTTGCACCTGTCATCCGCCCATTCCATCTGCAGTCTGTACGAACGCTGGACTCGCCACCGGCCTCTTGGAAACATGGGGGGGGGGATGGGTGGGAGGGGGGGGGGGGCAGGAACTGGCGGATTCTTCTCCGTCAAAACTAGGGTTTACGCACTGGGGGCTGTCCACATTTGTTTGTGTATCTGAGCTCCGTTATCTGGGATGATCTCTTGTTTGAATCGCAACTCAAGTGGCGCGCTGGGATGACCGCCAGTACACTCTCCGAGTTTCAAAGAGACGCTCTCAAAAGCAAGCAAAAGGAGCACACCAGTGTCCAAGCCTAGAGGCCCATGCCCTGACCACTCGATCAGACATAAAGGGAATTTAAATATACTTTCTATGTACGGATATGTCTGAGTGAACAGTTTGCACTTTTCATAGAAGCAACATAGTTTTCACCATGGAAGTAAAGTCTGGTCTTCTGTGGTGAAAGTTCGTTGTTCATCAGTATACAAGTGCATGGAACACTCATGTTGTCGGAACGTGAATTCGAGAAAACGGTACTGTGAGAGGAAGTACTTTTCTTGTCCTCCTCGATTGCCAACTGCACACCAACTATATTCCCGACCATCCTCTTCTCTAGGGAGAGCAGATGCGTAGACGACACTCTGATAATAGACCACTAAATAGTTCCAGCGTATAATATATATATCTGATCGTAGTTCTTGATTGTCATTGGCTGTAGCTATTCCACGTGTAAACAACGTCATGCTCTAATGGTCAAAAGCGAGAATTCGCATCGCAAGTTAAACGCTTTATTTCGGTGTGATCGTCCTTTCGGATCCGTCGCAATGACATATAATTGCCCGAGAATCGGCTGCAGCAATGGAAGCTATCGACATAATAGGTGGAAGGTTGCTATTTGCAAAAGTCACGGAGCTCGCCAAGACTCGGACCAGTAGGCCTACATGCTACGAAGATGGAATATGCACTGACAATGTGACATTGTTGATTTTAAAATGTTCTTATAACACCACTGGCCTCAATCGACGAAGCCGATTGTGAACTTCTATTCGGTAATCAATTCAGTGCACGTTAAATGTAGCCTACTTCAAAATTCAAACATGGGCCACATCAACAGTTGACGTTTCCTCGATTACGTTTTCGACCGAGTAATGGTTAAACTCCTCGAGTGACCTAGTAAACACCCGGCCGTCCTAATCAATCTACATGTACAAAATCGCTTGTTTAAGTTCCTCACTGCCAAGCGAGAGCTAGGTTTACAAGCCTATGAAATTTTACTTCCTTTAGAACATCCAGCAAAGAACATACAAAAACACTCATGATTTACCAACGCAAAATGACAAAGCGACAACTTCGACAACGCGCATGCTGATAATAAAATCCTACAACCTAAACAGTAAAAAATGAAATAAAATGAGACAATTTACATAACGATTTACCAAATGCAATATTTCTCTCATCTTGCTACATATTGGTCAGTGCTCTCTTTCCTCTTGGTCAAAAACACAAACCACAATTGCAGCTGCATGGGTCAAGGTCGTTCAGATCGCACATCTCACGCTGTCTGACTAGAACGATGACTATGAGATCTTAATGTTTTAGACAGATGGAAGGGAAGGGAAGTTACTGTAAACATTTTGTTTTGGGTTGTGTTTTGACACGTCGTAGACGTTGAACCAACACAAACGTAGTCACACAGAGAGGTAGGTACATCGTAAATGTTCACCAAGTAGGGGAAAGCGGGGCATTAGGCACCCTCTTTTTCATGTTCGAAAATCGTTCTGTACTGAAAACATATACATTAAATTAAACAGAGTAAACAAATTGAGTACACTAATATCCAATGAAAAACTGGGCGAGTTTGTTTGGCCCAAAATATCGCGATTCTCCCGGAATGGCTAGTCGAGAGCGAGTGAGAAGCTCCTACAGCTAGAAAAACGGCCAAACATCTCGCAAGGTGAAAGAACATGGCTGCGTCCTGGCGCCAGAGTCGGTGAAGAAGTTGTCGATAGACGAAATAACTGACGATTCATGTATCACATCAGTTTATAACTTCATAGAACACACCATGGTGTCATATCGAATGGCACGGGAACTTTATCAACGAAACAAAGCAATCCGGGTTCAAATGTAGACAATTTTGTCGAAAATGTGAGGCCTCGATTCATTTCGATCAATTCAAGGGACATAATTCATGTATACGGTGAAGGGACATAATTCATAGAGCGTACGCATACTGCAAGCGATAAAACAATATTCGGCAGTCTATGTCCAGAAATACCCAATACACCTACTCCTCTATATATACAAATGAACACTCGAACAGCAAATACTTCCGTGTACTTACACTTTTCCATTCTCGAACTCTGAGAAGCACATTACAGGCACTGTTATCTCCGAACACCAGCCATTTTGGCTCATCAGGGCCACTGCAGCGGGAAGGATCGAGGGAGCTCCGGACCTCACTCGGCTTCCCGCCTTCACGGCGAGTGCGTCCTTATGAGCGAGGAACGTAGGCAACGCCTTGCCCTCGCGATTCTCTCGAGATTTTGAGCCAAACAAACACGCCCACTGACTTTCTTTGGTAACCAGGAAGCTAACTATTCTTAAACAATTTTTATTTCTTACAGTGAACTTCATTCCAATGGGACATTAAGCCCCAGGGGGTCGGGGCATTAGACCCCAACCTAAAATTCATTCAAAACGTAGAAAATAGCATATAAATGCTTAGAATCACACAATAGGAGAAAGAAGATCATAATCAAAATGTTACAGTATTTTTTCTGAAGCAAGGTCCGAAATGACACTATGTGTCACACGGCGAATTTGAGGAGGTGGTGAAGAAGGGCCTTTAACCGCCTGGCGATAAGGTACGATGAAAAGGGAAAACGACTTTTGCCGCGATAGTAAAGAGAACATCGTGAGAAGCAAGGGTCGAGCTGAATTGTGCTCACAACGAGCACGGACATGTGACGGTCTCATGAACTAAGACGGATTGGTCCGTGCAAGTTGCTCGCAGGAGGCTCAAGTGAAGGTTTGATAAGGGGAGGAGGAAGGAAAATCGAGGCAGACAGAGGTAGAGAGCCGGAGGGTTAGGAGAGTCTCGACCAATAATAGCGGTTACCTGCTGTCGTGCGAGATGAGAGACCGGGGGAGAGAGCGGCCGAGAGAGGAGATGGAGAGTGGATAGGGAGGCGGCCGGTGGAAGAGTGTTGGGTTGGTTTCGAGGAGGAGAGCCTGATCTCAGAGGAGATTTCTCGTGTTGGAGAACTCGAACAACGGGAGTGTGGGACCTGGGGTCGTGTCGAGGGAGTGAGAGGGTACGTGAGTACGAATTGACGTTGGGCCTGATTTGTTTGGCTAACGGGTTTTTGTGTCACTGGGGAATTGTAGTAGGGATTCAGTTCTGTTTATGTTTGTATCGCCAGTTTGAGGGCGGTTTATTAGGATGATACATGCTGTGAGGGTTCGATGATGGTTGTGGGACGTATTGCCATTGTGTAATTGTATGTTATATGCTGTGAGGGATTGATGATTGTTGTTGGAGGTATTGCCATTGTGTAATTGTATGTTATATGTTGTGAGGGATTGATGATTGGTGTTGGAGGGATTGCCATTGTGTAATTGTATGTTATATGTTGTGAGAGATTGATGATTGTTGTTGGAGGGATTGCCATTGTGGAGTTGTATGGTATATGGTGTGAGGGATTGACGATGGGTGTTGGAAGTATTGCCATTGTGTAATTGTATGTTATATGTTGTGAGAGATTGATGATTGTTGTTGGAGGGATTGCCATTGTGGAGTTGTATGGTATATGGTGTGAGGGATTGACGATGGGTGTTGGAAGTATTGCCATGGTGAAATTGTATGATACATGATGTGAGGGATTGATGATGGTTGTTGGAGGTATTGCCATTGTGTAATGGTATGCTATATGGCGTGTGGACTTGATGATGGTTGCTGGAGGGTTGTGAGCTGGAGTCAATTCAGGGTTGTGGGTCGGGTGTGAAACGGGTGCGTTTGTACAACCTCCTCCCGCGTTGGAGTCGGTTCTTTGTTGCGAGTGTCATTTTGTAGTACAGTTCATTAAATTATTATTATGTCCTGGGAAGAGATCATTGTGGGTGTGGGGTACCGAGTGAGTGCTCCTCGGTTGTTTTTTTTAGTTGTATTTGGGTGTACGAGGTGAACCCTGAGTTATGGGTGGTGTTAGTTGTGTTGAGGTGTGGTTGAGGAGAGGTAGTTGAAATTGTCCCAGATTGTTACTGCCGTGGTTTCAGGTGAGTGGGGACCTGCGGTGGTGAGGCAGGGGAAGTTGATGGATGTGATTGCAGTTTACGGAGGTGGTAGATTGCTGTAGTGTGAGTTTTGGTTTTGGAGGTTGGTGGTTTGTTTTGTTTTGTTTCATTATATGTTGCATATTCTGATTGGTGTGTACGTTATTGGTTGGTTGAGTAGCTATGCTTAGGGTTGTTGTATGTTTTTGTAAAATAAATTGTATTTGTTAATTTATTTGCGTGTTGTGTATTGTATCTTTTGATTGGATGGTTATGTCTCTCTCGGAAAAAGTCCCGAGTAGAAAGGGACTCGTGACACTATGCAGTCCCAATCCCCCATGGGCAGCCTCCGACAGCTCAAAGCAAACGAGTGTAGAGACCAAGAGTTTATAACTCTTCCACAAATTCAAGAAAAATTTGAATGTTTCAAATGATAGAACGTGAATAAAGGTCACAGATAAGAGCTATTTTTCTCAGGTTTTAAGGTCTTATGGTTTCTTGAGCCCATTGATCAAAAGAAATAAAACCCAAGGACCGTAGTAAAACCACTCTTACGATTTCTTACGGTGTAGGGCAATCCAACAACCTGCATTTGATACCATTCATCTAAAAAAAGTGTATGATTTTCATTTATTTCCTTGATTTTTATATATACTTATACTTTATAGCAGAAACTGTTTTATTTATATATGCTACATAATCTCATACAGAAAATTGAAGGGCAATAGGTTCCAACTCATTCCAATGACACTTTAAGGAAAAATGCATGGAACAGAAAAAAGAGAAACATGCTAATTTGGAGTACGGGTGTAGGTGTATTTCATGTCCTGTTTAGTCTTATTGACTTGAACTACTTTTATTTTAAGAAACAAAATGCTAAAGTGTGGGGCATTAAGCTCCAGCATTTTTTGATCGACTTTCGTGGCCTTTATCTTTCTCATTGAAGACCAAGAACAGGTTAGGGAGTTTAATCTCTCAATGCTAAAATATAATCAAACTTATCATCATGAACAAACTTCAATGAAATGTTTTTTTTATCGAGGAATAAAAATCATCACCGTAAAACCCATAGTCCTTCAAATCTCATAAATTGTTTCCATCCAAAGCAGTAAGTAGTATACAAAGTACAACACAAACATCACGAAATTAATGCATGGGCACTTGCCTTTGTGGGTTAGGAAACACTGATACAATTCTCATGGTCCATTGTTGATCACGTAGAGCACATCACAATTAGATGTGAGTGATGTCTAAGAGGCAACGTTTTTTTTCTCGGACTTTCAACATGGCAGTGAAAGAGGGGTGTCAAAAAAACTCATGCTGTGACCGACCTGTTTTCGACTGGGTCAAAACCACGCATCGTTCTCGAGAGAAACTAACTGATTGGTTGAAACTTGTTTCGGAAATAAAATAACTAAAAGTAAAATAATGTTTTTTCATCGAAGTGGTCACTAATGCCCCCTGGGGCTTAATTCCTTGCGTTCCCCTATATACTCATTTACGCACAGTTTGATCGCAGTGCTTGGCGACAGCTAGCCTACAAAGGCATCAAGACCTTCGAAGCAGAGCGCGTGACCAGCCTCGACAGGAAACACCAGTCCAGAAAAGACAAGACAGAAGGCCCTGTAACGACCCAAAGTATGAACCGTCCAAAAGTATGAACCGGAAATCGTCGCTGAGTTATCTGCCCGGCTCTCTCTTTATGCGATTTACCGCTCCTGCACCTGTTCTTCGCATGGAATATATGCCGACAAACGACGCATTAGTTGCTTTACGAGTTTTTGTGTTTTTGGTGCATTTGTGTCGTTTAACACATAATGTAGCGTTCAAAAAAGTTTTTCCGGTGAAACGCCGTCTCCCCTGCCGGAAATAATATGGGAGTCACCTCCCTGTAGTCTATTTGTAGTCTGGTTTTATAAAACGCGACCGTTGACTGACTTGGCACGCCCGGGGAGTTATGCTAAGATCCGGCCGCGTAAATATATCTGCGTTTTGTGACAAACGTCTTGCTCGGCGGTACTGTACTCCATGCACCTTAACGGTGCGCGTGATTCGGGTGTAATCTTAAGCTAAACGACGTTCCGAATGTTTCCGACTTCGACCATTTCAGCAGCGCCAATAAACGTCGTTTAGCTTAAGATTACACCCGAATCACGCGCACCGTTAAGGTGCATGGAGTACAGTACCGCTGAGCAAGACGTTTGTCACAAAACGCAGATATATTTACGCGGCCGGATCTTAGCATAACTCCCCGGGCGTGCCAAGACAGTCAACGGTCGCGTTTTATAAAACCAGACTACAAATAGACTACAGGGAGGTGACTCCCATATTATTTCCGGCAGGGGAGACGGCGTTTCACCGGAAAAACTTTTTTGAACGCTACATTATGTGTTAAACGACACAAATGCACCAACAACACAAAAACTCGTAAAGCAACCAATGCGTCGTTTGTCGGCATATATTCCATGCGAAGAACAGGTGCAGGAGCGGTAAATCGCATAAAGAGAGAGCCGGGCAGATAACTCAGCGACGATTTCCGGTTCATACTTTTGGACGGTTCATACTTTTGGACGTTACAGGGCCTACTCCCGCTGTAGCGGTCTGCCCCGTGTGTGGATGTCCCTGCGCATCGGAGTTCGGCGTGAGGACACACACGAGACACCACTGACGTAATCTTCGCAGAGCGATGAACCTCGTTTGACTCATTCACGCACATAAATCCTTTGTGTACACGCGGTGCGGATCAGTGCGTATTGGGTATGCCCAAGTTTCAATGTCAGCGGCACTATCTAGTGGTCTATTATGAGAAGGAACGAAATCAATAAAAACCACTCTGTCGTCAAGATTAACGTGAAAGGAAAACTGAAGAAAAAAGCTAGGAATCCAGAGGAATCCTTTCTTTACACCCACTCTTATTCA
>JAWQFJ010016542.1:0-25435 GCA_034096865.1 Theodoxus fluviatilis | reverse complement strand
GCTTTCTCGTCTTCCTCAGTTTACACCACTGACGTCATACATGGAGTTGTCACCCAACAAAGCCACTGTGACTGATCCTGTGTTGCTGCGTCCTCTATCTGGCCCTCTGCTACTGCTACAAGCCGTGTGGTTTTCCTGAGTCGGCAAACGCTTTGCGATGGCTGTCTTTTTTTCCTCCTTGGTCTGACCTGGCTCTCTCAACAGCCTTGCTGCAGCCTCCAGTCTTCCTCCTCCTGCTGTCGGTTCTCGCTCTGCTGTGGTCGCTCCCCATTTCTGTCAGGCGCTGTCCTACAGCAAAAGGTGATGACATAGGTGTTTTTGTCAGCCAGCTCTCTTGGTCGGGTGTGCGTGGGTCTCCTCCTGTGTTTTGAAGTCTTTTCTCAATGGGCATTACAAGAAGGGTTTTAATGGTTGTAGGGCTGTAAAAGAAAATGTGTGAGAACAGGGTTGGATAATGCAGTGTTGTCAGGTATTTCATTCTTTGTGTCTTACACCTTGCTGTATTTTATCTTCAACACAACGAAAGATATGCATTATGGTTTGAAATATAAAGTTAAATTAAATTGTAACAAAAATCAGCATTAAATACACTCATGAATTTAATGAGAAAATAAATACAATAATCGGCGAAACATTGCGGTAGGGGTTGTGCGAAAATCAATGCAAAGTTTGGTAATGTTTCGTTCAGTATTGTCAATGAATACATACATGTAGGCCATTGCACATCCAACACAAAGTGCAATCATTGATGCCTTTGGCTATCTTGAGATCCTTTGACTTAAACTGGCTGCATATTCTGCAGTACGCCTAAGGACAAGCGAGGCAAATACTGCTTACAGGGAGTATTACTTAAAGATTGTTGTTGTGAGAATCGCATACAGGGCATTGCATCCATTCAGAGATACAGTAACAAACAAAAGGTGAGAATGATGTTGCAATTATTCGATAAGACAGATACAAAGCAATGGGAAGGCACGTGAGGCATCCATTCAGTAAGACGGCAACAAAGGGATGGGGAGAAGGGTGTTGCAGCATTCAGTAAGACGGCCACAAAGGGAGGGGGAGAAGGGTGTTGCAGCATTCAGTAAGACGGCAACAAAGGGAGGGGTAGAAGGGTGTTGCAGCATTCAGTAAGACGGCAACAAAGGGAGGGGGAGAAGGGTGTTGCAGCATTCAGTAAGACGGCAACAAAGGGAGGGGAGAAGGGTGTTGCAGCATTCAGTAAGACGGCAACAAAGGGAGGGGGAGAAGGGTGTTGCAGCATTCAGTAAGACGGCAACAAAGGGAGGGGGAGAAGGGTGTTGCTGTATTCAGTAAGACGGCAACAAAGGGAGGGGGAGAAGGGTGTTGCAGCATTCAGTAAGACGGCAACAAAGGGAGGGGGAGAAGGGTGTTGCAGCATTCAGTAAGACGGCAACAAAGGAGGGGGAGAAGGGTGTTGCAGCATTCATTAAGACGGCAACAAAGCCAGGGGGAGAAGGCTGTTGCAGCATTTAGTAAGACGGCAACAAATGGAGGGGGAGAAGGGTGTTGCAGCATTCATTAAGACGGCAACAAAGCCAGGGGGAGAAGGCTGTTGCAGCATTCAGTAAGACGGCAACAAATGGAGGGGGAGAAGGGTGTTGCATGTATTATGTAAGACGGCAACAAATGGAGGGGGAGAAGGGTGTTGCATCATTTACTAAGACAGCAACAAAGGGAGGGGGAGATAGGTGTTGCATGTATTATGTAAGACGGCAACAAAGGGAGGGGGAGAAGGGTGTTGCAGCATTCAGTAAGACAGCAACAAAGGGAGGGGGAGAAGGGTGTTGCAGCATTCAGTAAGACGGCAACAAAGGGAGGGGGAGAAGGGTGTTGCAGCATTCAGTAAGACGGCAACAAAGGGAGGGGGAGAAGGGTGTTGCTGTATTCAGTAAGACGGCATCAAAGGGAGGGGGAGAAGGGTGTTGTATCGATTCATTACGATAGTCACAAAGGGAGAGGGAGCATCTATTTATTCACTAAGAAAGCAAAAAAAGAAGTGTGTGTGTGTGTGTGTGTGTGTGTGTGTGTGTGTGTGTGTGTGTGTGTTTTGCATCCATTCAGTAAGACGGCAACAAAGGGAGGGGTAGAAGGGTGTTGCACCATTCAGTAAGACGGCAACAAATGCTTGAGAAAAAGAGTGTAGCAGCGATTAGTAAAACGGCAACAAATGTTTGGGGAGAGGGATGTTGTTGCATTTAGTAAACGCATAAAATTATTTTACCAGCAAAATAGATGGTTTCAGCAGCAAATAGGAAGGAGAGAGCAGCGAATGTGAAGCAGCAAATTGGATGAATTCAACAGCAGAATAGATGAATTGAACAGCCAAGCAGATTTATTTAACAGTAAAAAAGATGAAAAATCCAGCAAAATGATAACAGCAAAAAGGATGAAAAAAACAGCAAAACGGACACAAATCAGCAAAATCGTAATACAAATTGAAGAAAAAGTTCATACAGAAAATGGACAAAAACATGAAATCACATTCACTCTATTTGAAAAAATTCAACACACACACACACACACACACACACACACACACACACACACACACACACCACCTTGCACCACCACCAAAAAAAAGGAATGTGAGAGGATGCCCATGCAGAGCGCCCTAGCAAGTACACCAGACAGTCGGATGCAGAGAATGCCCATGCAGAGCGCTAGCAGCAAGTACACCAGACCTACTGACGTATGAGAGCTGGTTTTGCCAGCCTAGGTCGTCCCCTCTTTCGCTTCTCTCCCAGGGGGACGGTCTTTGCCTGTGCTGGTGGTTCAGAAATGGACAGCCGGATTTCCATGCCAAGTGAGTGTTTACATATGTTGGACTTCATGTAGACAGGGCAATTGCAGTCAATTCTGTTGTCCTCCACGGTCAGACTCCAAACCGAGTTCCTGCTCTCCTTGTAGTGGTCAAACGATTCCCAAGAGGCTTTCTGGAACTGGTCTTGCTGAATCCTGACAGCTGTCTTCAGGTCCATGTTCTGAAGCGACTCCGAGGCCGCGAACACTTTCTGGTTCCTCTTGATGGACTTTGCGTTTGAAGATGCCCACTGATAGGCAGCCGTCCAGCAGGCCAAGGTTCTGTCTGGTTCTTGGGCCACTGGGATATGACCACGCTGAGCGCTGTCTCTCTCCCTGGACCAGTTCAGGACAGTGTCTCTTTCAGCAAGGGTTAGGAATCTGGACAAGTCAAGCCTCTCACGAAATGTGTTCTGATGTTTGATGGTCTGGTTTATTGCCTCCAGTCCATTGTTTGTGGAAGGAATTCCCGGGGCGTAGCCTTCGTACCAGGTGTCATTGCGGTCGATCCATGACCCCTTGAAAGCTCAGGTGAATAAGACCCAGATACAACTCTGATTACAGTTCATATGTAGTCATGTTTGTTGAATTCATGTAATGTGCTGCTATGATCATCTATTGTGCTGCTGTGACCATCAATTCTGCTGTCAGTTGTATTTTCTTGATGGTAAAGTATCTAATTTGCAGTTTAAATATCATCTCAGCTGTTCAAACAGCAAATCTGCTGGTTAACCATCTTTTTTGCTGCTAAAATATCCAATTTGCTGCTAAGTATATTTTTTGCTGCCAAAAATATTTATCGCAGCTAATTTGCTGTTGAAACCTATCTTTTTTGCTGCTGATCCATCTTTTTTGCTGCTGGTCCATCTAATTTGCTGGTCCATTAAATCCCAGCCTTATGTTTTTTGCAATTACAAGCAGGAAGAGAATTGTTATCACACATATCACAAAGCTAATGATGTCAAACTACTGATTGACCTCCAGCAGATACTAAACTGAACAAGATTTCATGGAAGAGAAATTGTGGCTTCCTTGGTGGAGGTTCTCAGTCTCAGAGTGCTCTCTAGTATTCATGTTATCCTGACTGTTGGCTGTGTGTGTGTGTGTGTGTGTGTGTGTTAGAGAATACATTCTGAATAGTAGCAAGAGAAATGTTCCTGGGATCTATTTTATCATATTGTATTGCATTGTATTGTATTGTATTTTCCCTGAGCTTTTTGCTATTCCTGTCTGACTAACCTACACCTGGCTAAATGTTGTCCAGTAGTAAAGACCAGTTAGTACAGAACTTGCTACAGGAGAATATTTTAGATCAACACACAATCATAAATCATGGACCTGTTGACCACTGCAATAGCTACAAGCAGTCCTAAGCAGAAATGCATGTGCTGATGAAGCCAAGTTGACTTTGTCTTCTTTTTTCATTGTTAAGACTTTCACATGTCAGTGTGAGGAGGTTGCTATGTGACAATTACCCAGTGGATGAGGGGTCAGAGGCCAAAGAAGACTGGAAGCTGGAAAAAGGTGGAGAAAGCAACTGGAGAGCAGTGCATGAATGTAGAATGTCACTGGACTCTCCACTTTGAAATCCCCCTGCAATTAAGTTGGGGGTAAGAATAGACCCACTGTGTCTCCCTAAGGGATTCATAAGAGGTGAAGAACTAGAAAAGATGTGACTTGACTTTTTTTTTTCCAACCTGCTCTAATGATTGATTGTGACCAATGGCCTTACATAGCCTACAGAGGGTGATGGTCCATAAAACTGCATCCATCCCTCCATCTTGGAAAGTGGGTGGTCTGTGTTCTTGCAGCATGTGTGTCTTGAGTGTGCTTCCTGTCCTTGCAGAGGTGATGGGATGAAGCTGTAAGGTGTGGAACCTGCAGATGGCCCAAGGGCATGCAGGAATAAGCTGGACCAGACTGAACTGCTAGGAAGTGCCTATTGGTTGTGAAAACTGTACTGCCAAGTTTTGATGACTGCTTTGTGGCCATGCCATGGGGCATTTGTGAGTGCAAAGAGAACTAACTGAGTAGCTTTAGTCATATTTGGCTCATTTGTACTGTGCTTGTAATGAAGAATTTGACTTATTTTCATGCCATGGAAATTTATGGGACTGCATGAATAGGCCAATAAAGAGTGTTCCTGAATCTTCAGTGTTGAGTGCTTGTGTCCCACTAACATGCATAAAGCATACAAACACACATGGATGCATGCACATTTGCATTCACAAGCAGGCGTGTACATATACATGCATGCACACATTCACCTAGATGTATGCACAAAGGAGGTCAACATGCCCTATCAAAATATAGGGGTATGCCCTGGAGGACAAGGAGGATAGTGAAGCATTGCATAGGTTGGTCAGTTTTCCTTTTGAACGGTCAAGTGTACATTTGAAGAGGGAGGAAAAAAATGACACACCACCCTTTAAAGTTGATAGTTAATTTTGCTGACTGAACACTCGCAAGACTAATAGTTCAAGGGACGTCACTCTACCTGCTGCTGCTTTCAAGGTGAAGGTCGATTTGTAACAGTTTCAACATGGCGTCCAACAGTTCACACACAGCCTTCGCATAGAAGACGTTGTTAAATGTCTGTCTAGAAAGAGCAAGAACCGACTGTGTGTACGGCAAGGATCATCTGGTGCGGTAAGTGAGTCTTTCTTGGTCAGTCGCTGCCAGCCACTGTGTTTGCGGTTCTGTCCCTATGTATTAGGAGGAGTCGTGAGCGCTGTGTAGTGTGTAAAAGCTTCTCTTTCACTGCCGAGCACTGCATTAAATTCGAAGGAAAAACAGACGGATTCTTGATTGTTTATTTTTCTTGACGTTGCAGTTCATAACAGATCTGCAAGACAGTATATAAAAAGAAATCAGAATGAGGAATTTGATAAAAATACAGTAAATATTTAATATTTTCACCAGAAATAAAGAAACGCTAAGCATATCCCCAAAGAGTGAAAGACCCTTTGCCTATGACTCAATGTCAAAAGGTACTTTTCAGTGTTATTGGCTGTTTCTTGTGACCGCTACATAATCATCATTCCAAAGACGATTTTGTCACACAGACAGTGAGACATCCTGCGTGTAAACCGTAAGTGGAACGCTCCATCACGAACACGCTGGTATGGGCTGTCAGTTTTAGATTATATTCAACCTAGGATAGAGCGATACATCGTCCAAAAATATTCAAACTGTAAGAATGTTTAAATTAATTTGTCACTTGTGTCAGTTTTCCGTATCTTGTGACCAGATGATTGTGGATATACAAAAATGGTCCACCTACAATCTCGTAGTCGTCGTGCTGCTATTTTGAATCGCGGAAAGGATGCCTCCGCATGCGCCGATCGTAAAGCAGTTTCGTTGACGGAAAGTGCCGAACAGTACGGCAGCACGCCTTCGTCTGTCTCTTGTGACGTTTATGTCGCAAATGTGTTTTTAGCCTGAAACAAGGGGGAAAGTGTCAGTGTGCTCTCAAAACGGTTGTTGTGTGTAGTTCAATGCTTGGAGTTTCAATAAGTGTTCTCTCCCTTGCATTGCACCCTTTCATGAAGAGGAAAACGGCAACAGTTGAAACTTTCTGGCGTGACAACAATTGTCACAAGATACTGGTCTTTTTCAAACGCATTTTTAAAATAGAAAATGTTGTCATTGTGATTTTTTTTATTCCTGCCAGTACAAGAAGAACCATTTGTCTTTCAAAAGAAAAAAATCTTGCATGAATAAGCCAAGGCCTGATGGTAATAGCACTGCCAGACTGCCACCCCTACTTTCGGTACAAAATGGCGGGCATTTTTCGCTGTGTTTTTGGCTTTCAAACCTTGGTAAAATACATTCTATTTTGATTTATGAGAGCTCTACATACCACCTGGAATTTCAAGTTTTATTTGTTTTGAAAGAAGTAACACGCAGTACAGTTTTCTCTTTGCCCGAGGTATCAAGTTCTGACCATTTTCCCATGGTAGGTAAACCAAACGCACCTTTTGACATTGAGTCATATACACTAATAAGGGCGTATTTGTTTGGCCCAAAATCTCGAGAGAATCGCGAAGGCTAGGCGTAGCCTAAGTTCATCGCTCAAAAGGACGCACTCGCCGTGAAGGCGGGAAGCCGAGAGAGGTCCGCAGCTCCCTCGATCCTTCCCGTTGTAGTGACCAGGTGTTCGGAGAGAACAGTGCCTGTAATTTGCTTCTCAGGGTTCGAAAACGGAAAAGTGTACGTACACTGAAGTATTTGCTGTTCGAGTGTTCATTTGTATATATATATAGAGGAGTAGGTGTATTGGGTATTTCTGGACATACACTGCCAAAAATTTTTAATCGCTTGCAGTATACCTGTGCTGTATAAACTATGTCCCTTCACCTTATACACCGTATTCTAGAGTTGCATCCTTGAGCAAGATGCTTAATTCCGATTGCTTCTCCCCGCCCCTGTCAAATAGATATGACTTCAGATGTCTTAGGCCGTGAGGCCTATATCTGATCTTTTGATCAGTACTTTTGGCTATTCTCACGTTTTACTAGCCTAGTTCTAATGATCTTAAAAGATCGTGCCTATTCTCTAGACTTTTCTTCCGGTGGCTTATAAGTGGCAGAGAGTGGTATACGTGGCAACAGTGGGTGGCCAACATCAACACAGTACATGTAGTCTTTGAACACAGTGTCAATTCTGTTTTTGAAGCTGTTTAATGACGGCGCCTCCACCGTTTCCTTGTCCAATGCATTCCAAGTGTCGACTACTCTGTTGGCGAGGAAGTGCTCTCTCACACTTGTTCTGTAGGAGTTTTTCTTTAACTTATACCTATGTCCTCTAGTAGTGGATACAGTGGCAGAAAGATGGGCACCTGGAGGTCAGTCCAGGTGTGCCCCCCCCCCCCCCCCCCCCAGGGAGTGTAAGGAAGATTATAGGGCCGAAACACTCGGCGACGGGTTCTCTTCCTCTGAAGACCATCTGCTGCTTCGCTCCGTAGGGAGTTTCTAGCTACTCATGAACTATGTCCCTTGAATTGATCTAAATGAATTGATGTCTCACATTTTTGACAAAATTGTCTACAGTTGAACCCAGGTTGCTTTTTGTCATATAAAAAGTTCCCGTGCCATTCGATATGACACCATGGTGTGTTCTATCAAGTGAAAAACTGATGTGGTATCTGAATCGTCAGTTATTTCGTCTATCGGCAACGCAGCCGTGTTGTTCAGCCTTGCGAGATGATTGGGCGTTTTTCTAGCTGTAGAAGCGTCTCACTCGCCCTCGACTAGCCATTCAGGGAGAATCGCGAGATTTGTGGCCAAACAGACGCGCCCCTAGACCGCGCACTCGATCAATTTTCCTTTTTGTGAAGCGAGGTCAGAATTTAGAGTCACGTCCCTTTGCGATAGAATGCTGTTATGCGATGACCAATGGGTAAGAAGTCTAAACAATGTGTTGTTGTTTTTTCAATTCGAGCTTAATGCAGAATTTCTCACCATCAACCACACATCCTGCATACAATAAAGAAAAAAATCATAACTTACTTCAATGGCTAGAGAAGAGTTCACCAGGGGTCATATGGTAATTAGCAGCACAGCAATGATGGTAGGTTGCATAACTTCCGGTGCTATATGTTAGGGTATGTTTCGGGTCTGTTTTGAGGAGTGATGATTGCTAGATCATGGCAAAAGGATGGCATTAAAGCATGCAAAAAGTTTATTAGATCAAAAACTAATCGAAAATATTGTGTCAAAAACAAGGGACTGCCACGGCACTAAAGTAAAAGTCTAAAACACGGTGAGGTTCTGATGGCCGCGTATAATACAAAATAAATACAAACCATTGGAAGGTAAAACTGCGCGAATTTTTGGCTAAAAAGCCTTCATTAGGCGCACAAATAAAACTTACAGGTCCAGTCAATTCCACTTTTGTCCGCCCTCCTGTAAGTTTTATTTGTGTGCCTGATGAAGGCTTTTTAGCAGAAAATTCGCGCTGTTTTAGTACATTTACCTTCCAATGGTTTTTTTTAAATATTATACGCGGCCATCAGAACCTCACCGTGCTTTAGACTAATCGAAAATAGTCATAATAGACTATTGTAACATATAATTTCTGCACAAAACCCACAGAAGATAAGTAAACAAACCACACCGTACGTACCTAGCAGACGAACACGATCGAACCGTAGCCACTATGCCAGCAGACGATCGAGCTAGTGTGATATAATGTTTCATGTAAAGCTTGAATGAGTGGCAGCAGAAAACTGTTTAGTTCGGGCTTGAATTGACTATTTCGTTTCCCTGGTCAAGCGAGGACAGAAAATTCACGATCATCAAGTGGATGTGTGCATGATCAACTTGCCCGCATTCGGCGTAATGTAACGTGTAAAATTATGACAAGAAAATGGCATTAACTCACTGGAGTCGTGGCTAAATATTGTGATTGTTCTCCGGAATTGTAAGTTTTTCATGCATTTTCAAACATATAATAAAAATACAAAGGCATAAGATAACAAGACAAATTATATCTCAAATGAAAGCTCTTTATTTACTCTTTACATGCAAAGAATGATCTAAGTGACTCAAAGTGCTAATTATGAATTACACACCATAGAATTGAGGGTGTACATGCGCAAAAGTGAAAAAGTAGGAAAAAAACAGTTCACTAGCTGTTATGGGAAGCATACAAGCACTCAGAAAATGAAAAACTTTAAATTTCAATATCCAAGTAATGCAAATATTTATAAACATTTAGTATAGACAAGTACAAGCAGATGGAAGCTTGCAATCAACCAAATCAAAGTCAATGATCATTGAATAGAAAGAACAATTTTTTTGCTGTGTCCGTCAGCAGGAAAACACTGAATCTTCAAAACAACAAACAGGTCCCAATGGTTCAAAGGCATAAGATAGTGAAAATGTTTACCTAACAATGATCTTCCACACTATACACAGGGTTCGTACAGGTCATGGAAAACCTGGAAAGTCATGGAATTTGATTTTTCAATTTCCAGGCCTGGAAAGTCATGGAATTTCAACTTAGGTCATGGAAAGTCATGGAATTTAAGAAAGAAAAAAAGAAAGAAAAAAATACGTTTTCTAGGCTGTGTTTCGCGCGATACTCTCAATCTAATTTTAAATGCTGAGCACGTCAGGAAAACGTGCCCTTGCATCCCATTGGTTAATTCTGAAGGCTCGTGTGCCTTCTGCTTCCTGATTGGTTCTTTGGCTAGGTGACCTCGTTTTATTTCCACGCCTGTCCGGTCAGTTGGTTCAAACGAGGACAGAGTGAAAAGAGCTTGTTTTGTTTGTGGTCATCATGCCTGGAAAGTGTCGCTTTCAAGACTCTTGGACAGGAGAACCTGAATACCGTGAGTGGGTCATGCGAGCGAGAGTGGATGGGATGGCAAAGTGCCGATTTTGTGAAAAAGACTTTGATGTATCCAACATGGGAGCGGCAGCGTTGAAAAGCCACATGAAAGGTGTCGCGCACCAGGCGCGTGCTAAAAAACACCAAGAAGAAAAGAGCAAACGTCAAACACGAATATCAGATTTTGTTCAAACTGCAAAAAATGCTGAGACAGAGAGTGCTTCAAAGGTGGTGGTTCCAGCTGGCGCTGCTACGCCGGTCGAAACTAGGCCTGCACCCACTGGCAGTGGCAGTAGATCTACTGGGATTGACACTTTCTTGACAACAGAGGACACACTGAAAGCAGAAATTTTGTGGACTTTGAAAATGGTCATCTCCCACTTCTCATTCTCCAGTACCAAAGGAATGAACGAGCTGTTCCGTCGCATATTTCCCGACAGTGTCATCGCCTCCAAGTTTGCCTTGAGTGAAAGCAAAGCCCGGTACTTGACAACTTTTGGTCTGGGGCCACATTTCTTAGACATGCTCAAGGCAAAGGCCCGGTCTTCTGATTCTCTGGTGCTGCTCTTTGATGAGTCCCTGAATGCTGAACTTCAGAAGAAACAGCTGGATATCCATGTCCGATTTTGCTATTTACCATTTGGCGCTGGATCGAAATGGCGACCGCATGTCTGTTTGAAGTGTTTCAAAATGTTGCTGTTTCTAACGTAATTTGGTCAAATATAGTTCTGGTTTAATTAGAATAGCTTAAATATATCATATTCAAGAAGGGGATAACGATATATATGCTCATTTCTAAGCCTTTTCGAAGACATTAGCGCCATTTCGGTAAATAGCATGACCGTCAAAATCACACAATGGCGAGTAAGAGCGTGACGGCGCAGATGCGATTTTGACGGACAAATCAGCTGAAATCGGTTAGTTTATTTGGGTTTTTGTTTCAGTTTATGCTAGAACAATCATTTAGGAAGATATTTATTGCAATATTTTGCACATATTGGAAAAAGTATTGTAGAACTCGGGACCTTCATCGAGTGCTAAATAGACGCCGCACGCGATGTTCGAAGAAATTTCATCAGACTGGAAGTGGCCGTCGGTTCGATAGAATCCACTTTTTCTAGGATTCGCACATATCAATAACACAAAATACCAATGTAACATGAAAGATGAAAGTCTTTCTGAGTTGTCTAATTTTTTTAAACTAGTGGTAGGATTCCGTGGTAATTTGTATCAAATCTTTGCGCTACTACAGTACTAGCCAAAATGCACTCGGCAATACCACTTCACTTTCATAGCTAATTGTGGACAATCCACAAAATATTGTGAATAAAAACAAGAATGAAAGTTGTTTATGAAGCAGAAGGTTTCAAGAACATGTGTCGTGTAGTTTTGTGTTAATCCGTCTTATTTCCGCTGAGAACATACAAGCCTATTACGTAAAAAAAAACACCCTCCGCCACTACCGACTCGCGGTGGCTCGACGGAGTTTGCATTTCGCGACTCGGGTTGGTCTCTTCTAAACACTCGTCTGTCGAAGTTTCTCATTTGATCAAGTTGAAACTTCACTACTCATTAGAGGAAAGATTGCTCTTTCGTTCGGTGTATGTTTGAACTTCCGGTGAAAATCGAAAGACGAGTTATGGATGAAAGTTCGAACGTCATTGGACATTTTGTTAAAATTTGCTCACTCCCGCTTTTCTGATCAATTTCGTACAGACACCCTCGGATTCTACAAGATTTCCCCCTTCCAACGCTATATTCGATGTTAATGTACGATGAATCTACTTTTTGTCTAGCGCCCGGATTGTGCGCTTGAAAGGAGAAAACAGGCGGAAATTTTCCACCTGTTTGTGTGTACATCGGACCGCAATGGCATTGTGTAGACGCGTGCTCGATTACCACATTCAGAGTGCGTTAATCGTTGAAGCACCAGACAATTTGGGACAAAAGTATCATCATTTTAAGGAGTAATTTGTCAGTTTTTGAATCAATCTGCTGTAAAAATAATAAAAAGAATTAGATTTTGTTTTACAACGGGTGTATTGGGCGTGAGTTTGGTCGTGCGCCATACACCTTTCTCTTTAAAATTGTCATGTATCACAGTACGCTAGGTCATGGAAAATGTTGTCAAAGGTCATGGAAAGTCATGGAAAAGTCATGGAATTTTGTATCTAAAAACCTGTACGAACCCTGTATACACAGAAAGAATAACCAGAATATTTTACACAAAGAATTGAGAATGCAAGTGGGGGAAAATATAACACCTGCACAGTGGCAACATGTAAAACATGAAGGAAAAATACACACAATGTCCATTATGTGGAAAGCATGCAATCACTGAAGAAGACTCGATCATCTAGCGATCGACAAGAAGACTGAAGAAGAAAAAACTCTTTCTCAACCTGAGCATGCAAGTGACTACATAAGAAAAATGTCCAGACAAAAAGAAACACACAATGTCTACTCTTTAGAAAAAATTCACTACTTATCTGATGACTCCTGAATGACTCTACCCCAGTACATGGATGAAGAAAGTAAACAAGAAACTCACAATGTCCAGTGTCCGGAAAGACTTCATCTACTTTGTACTGAGGCAGGTGAATCACTTGGTGTAATCCTCTGCTGAGTGGTACAGCTTCATGCAAGGGTCCACACATAAGGCAAGAAGAATTTCTTCTAACTGCACTGCGGGGACTTGCACGAGTTCGGGGAGGTGTCGATCGCGACAGACCGCTGGTGCTAGGTTGAGGCGTCCTTGAACTGCTCGTGTCGGCCGGACTTTCTTCATCACTGTCACTCCAATCTCCAAGCTGATTATCAGCGATTTCCATGAATTCACAATCGCTATCATCACTTTCATCATACTCTTCTTCTGATAGACAATGAATAAGAGCATCTTCCTCATCAGAGCCGTCAGAAATAGTGAGTTCCAGCGTCTCTGTTCGTCGCTCTCTCGCCATTTTGTTGACACCCACAGCATACGCACAAAAGTTACAATTTCTGATCATCGGTATGAAAGATTTACTCAAGGGAACTAAATCTGCTTGCACATTCTGTTAGTTACACAGGCAAACAAGATTTATCTCCCTTAGACCAGTAGAACCAGAGCGAGAATTTTGCAATCACATCGCAAACAATCTTGCGATTCGACTCTGGTGGAAGGGCGCCTATTGCAAACAATTTCACGATACAAATCCAGTGAGTTAAAGCACAAAACAAAGTTTCATGACAACTAAAATCACCGATTATATTAATAACTGACCATTTTTGACTCACATGCGAAGCAAAAGTGAGTCTATGTACTCAGCCGTGTCGTCCGTCCGGGCGTAAAAAACTTTAACGTTGGATTTTTCTCGGAGACTATTAAGTCTATCAACACCAAATGTGGCATGATGGTGTATGATGACAAGGCCTCAAAAAACATACATAGTGACTTGACCTTGCTTCAAGGTCAAGGTCACAGGAGCCATAAATGTGGTCTCAAAAACAGTCATTTTTCACATTTTCCCAATTTTCTCCCACGTTATTGAGAATGGCGACCTTAGCTACAAGTGGTATATAGGTCAAAGCAAGCCCTATCTTTTGATACCAGTTTGGTTGACCTTGCTTCAAGGTCAAGGTCACAGGAGCTCTTCAAAGTTGGATTGTATACATATTTTGAAGTGACCTTGACCCTGAACTATGGAAGATAACTGTTTCAAACTTAATAATTATGTGGGGCACATGTTATACTTTCATCATGAGACACATTTGGTCACATATCATCAAGGTCAAGGTCACTTTGACCCTTATGAAATGTGACCAAAATGGGGTAGTGAACCACTAAAAGTGACTATATCTCATGGTAGAAAGTGCCAATAAGCACCATTGTGCTTCCTATGTCTTGAATTAACAGCTTTGTGTTGCATGACCTTGGATGACCTTGACCTTGAGTCAAGGTCACATTTTTTGGGTAGGAAAAATGTGTAAAGCATTTCTTTGTGTATGATGTCATTGGTAGGTTTAGTTGTTTGACCTTGACCTTGAAGGTCACCTGAAGGTCAAGGTCATATAAAGGTCAAGGTCAAGCATGTGAGTCGTATGGGCTTTGCCCTTGTTACACTTACAGCTAGTGCTCAAACCTTACAAAGCAAACAAATCATACAGCGGGGAGTGTCCCGGTCACGCATCAAAACTCAGTGCACGAGTGATCATTTCGCTTTGCTCTCATTTGTTTCACCTGCTCCGACATGGTAAGCTGGCTGTGCCAAGAAACCAACATCTAAAATTATTAGAGTTAGTTGATACATATTTTTCTTTCTAAGGTATTGTCCGTGAGGAAGAAAGCGCGTTACGTTGACTTTCGCAAGACCGATACCTGTCGATTTTACCTCAACAAAATTGAGGTGATCGGCGGGCTCGATCCATACCAGCTGACGCTCCCTGTGGGTTAGGGAATGTAAGAATTGACCCACCGCGTCTCCCTTCGCGATTCGTAAGAGGCGAATAACTAGGTACATCGTGACTTGATTTGCGCTGACTTGGAACTATTCTAGTGGTTTTTGTGCTCGGTGGCCTTACATAGCCTACAAAGGCTCCATCCATCCATCCATCCATCCCAGCTGACGAAGAACCAACTTGATCCGGAATTGAGGAACATTCCGCCAACGAGTGCCATGGACATATTTAATTGTTGTACTCGTAACATCGGCGTACATGTTGGAAGAGTTCAAGAATTATAGGTCTTTGGAAGTCTATCGATTCTTCGTAGCAGGATTCGTGGGAGATGTCTGCTGATTCTCACCGGGTGTTTGTCTCGAAAGGTCAGATCTATTTTCATTTTCCATCCTCTTCGTCTAGCTTAGGTCACCCTTTGCACAATCGGCCCTTGATTGGTTTTCTCTGATGGTATAAAGTAGTAGGAGCGTTTGACTCCTCTTAATTTGTCTTTTTGTTGGTTGTTAAAACAATATTTCATGCAGCAAGAAGTCGGCATGGTTGCACGTCTCCCGTAGCACAGCTTAGCAGACAGCGCTCGCCTCCTACCAACATGGCTGAAAGCATGTGGCTTCTACAAATAACTCCGGAAGTGACGACAACGCGTCTCCAGTCATTGTCCAGCGAAGATTGCAGCAAGGTGACAAGGCTCACACGAGTCAGCAGAGAACGAATTATCAAATATTTTCAGTCAGTGTTGAAGCATGGCTCCGTGTGAGCAAAGATCCCTTCATATAGGTCTTTGATGAAAGGAACATGAGTTTGCTAGTGAAAAAGCAACAGTCCAGTCTTTTTCAGGATCGCATATTTACAGTTTAACTTTAAGTCTTTCCAGTCAATGTTTTCATCGCACAAGTTTTTCTGCTTGGGGCCAGAGTGCAGGGAAAGTTACAGGTGGAAAAGTTTGATGATTGTTATGTTTCTTTTCAAGCACTTCTGTGAGAACGATGCAGTGCAGTCATTCAATGTAGAGATAATTCGCACTGTGAGGAAAGTGCTGACTATGGAAGTTTTGAGGTTGCACATTCTTTGTGGCCACTCGAGCGATGTTGAATCGAGTTCCTTTTCAAGTAGGAAGACGAGGCAGAGAATGTAGCATCACACCCTTCATTGGACCACTGGAGAGGAAGTAGCCAACTGGCTGCTTCCATTTGGCCTTGAGGCCTCTCACCATGAAGACGGTGGCATGGTTGGCGACATACTTGGTTTTGCTGCTCAGACTAGTCCTCAAGGCCTTCAATTTTGTCTCTTTCTTTATTGTAGAGAACACATTCCTTGATGGTCATTCATTAAACACCACTGCACACACCTCAGAACCACTTTTCATGGTCCTTACTTTGAGAGCAAGTGGTTTGCAGATGTTTCTGTTGAAGCAAGGGTAAATATTGATGTTTGCCTCTGACCTTTTGAGAGTTGAAACAGATGGCAAGATGAAAATCTTTTCAGCAATCTGTATGTGCTTGCATGAAACAAGGATCTCGAGTGCCATATTTGTATCTCTTTCTGCCCATCTGTAGCCTTTCTTTTTCTTGCCAGCCATTCGCAGCTGGGAAGAGATGAATTTCACTGTTGATGTCGGAAGGAAAGTATGAAGTCCTTCTTATTCTATCACTGCAGCTTTTCGTGTAGCAATGTTGAGGTCCTGGCTTTTCTTCTTTGATGATATTCTCTTGGCTGTTTTCTTCCATCGATACAGCTGGTTCCTTACAGCTTGTAGCTACTTGTCAAACTTGTCCAATTTTTTTTTCCTTCTGGGATGAACTGGTGGTGGGAGCATCGGGTGGAAGATCAACACAGGATTGATTTAAGTCACTGTCAGGAGAATGTGGTTCTGCATTCTGTTCTTTTTTTTTCCAGCTCAGCTCAAGTCATGAACAAAATTTTGTTTTTTCTGTGGATACGGTCCACTTTTGTGAAACTCTGGGCGGAGGATTTGGTACATCGAAAATGGTTGGAAGGCATTCCAAACTAGTCTGTCCTTCTCAGCCTCAGCCAGACGCAGGAATTGATGTGATTCAAAATGGTCACTGCACAGCAAATAGCCACCAGAATGCAGTTGAATGGCACTTTTCCCTATCAAGTCTTGACGTCTTGTATTCTGCACCCATTTTTGGCATCTTTCCTCTTCTCGAGGGAAGTGGAAAAACGATTTCCCACGGCAGTCGTATTGGTATCTGGCATTGAAATTAGACTCCGCCGTTTTCCATGAGGAGGTGGGCTTAACATCGTCAAAACTGACTCTCCTTTTTTATGTCACATCACATATATGGTGTTCCTAAGACAGGATCGTCGTCGTCTCTCTCCCATCGCATGCATCGCCATTCTCCCCTATCCCTCTCCATCCCTAGACTGTCATCTGTATTATCGTCTCTATTATTGGGTTCTGGCATTCTCTCTCCCTCCGTCCATTAGAGTGGGCAGATGGGGTCAACAGTGTTGGAAAAAAACAATAACCGTACTTGGCCTAGCGATAGAGTGGAGTCACGACAGCGTGTGAGAAAACAACGATGCTGAGAGTCATAAGTTAGGGTCAGGTCCAGACAGGAAGACAGTGGTAAACAGATAAGGATGGAATGAGGGAACGAGAGAGAGAGAGAGAGAGAGAGAGAGAGAGAGAGCTGCTACATATACAGAAATTTACCGTCTGAATGCAAAAGAGTAATAAAATAAACATGCATGGTTTCAACAAACATTCAGAAAACCAATACATACCTTGTACATTATAATTCACACCAAACTTTATTCCTTTCACGCACCACACGCACAAACACATGCAATGTTGTCAACACAGCGCTCAGAAGTAGCATTCGCATAGGGGGAGGTAACTCTCAAATAAACATGCTCAAAGTATCGGAGTGAGTCATCTAGGATATTTGATATCCCCAGTCTAACCAAAAATGTGTATATATATATATGAGGCTGTGCCAAAACGTGCTGGGGGGGTGCTTGGACATTTGTGACAAAATAAACCTTTTCAGTTGATTATTTTTTGTGTTTGAAGTGATACTTTAGTCTTTGATGAACACATTTTTGTAATAAAAGAATGGTTTGTGCATTTGGGAAATGTGTACTGTTTGATAATATGCCATGATACGCTAATATTGAGAAAAGCCACATGTGCAGCAAAACTGACCACAGAAGCCATTAATATCATTTCATACAACTGGTGTTGATTTATTTCTAGTGAGCAGACCCAGCAGAAGCATTATCAGTCTTTAAAAGTACATTTGGAGCCAAATCTTGAATGCAGCGTCACGTAATATCGCAAGACGCTCAAAAATCATAAAAGTCAAAACTGATACTTTCTGCTGAGTAACCACAAGAAGTATAAACAATTAAATAAAATATAACACTTCAACAGAAACACTGACAGATGATAAACATATCCCTAAAAGTGTTTAAAGTTTGCTAAAACTAGTTAAACATGTTGCTGTACCGGTCACGTGTTACAAAATGTTGATGGACATGAAAATGTTCATAATATTTGAAATAACAACCAGAATGTTATACATTCACTAACTTTTCAGTTACAATCTAAAGATTGGGTTATTTCTGGAGTATGGAAACAGAAACAATAGCAAAACATGTTCAAAGCAAGTCATAACAGCATTCTACCTGTCACGTGTTACACTGTTGTCAGTGGACATGAAATCATTCAAAATGTCAAAAATGACAACTATAATATTAAATAAACCTTTTGGATACAGTCATATTTTGAAGATTAGGTAATTATGGAACATCAAAACACACAAAAAAGTAACATCATGTTCAAAACAGGTCAAATCTGCGTTCTACCTGTCACGTGTTACATGGAGTCAGTGGACATGAAATCATTCAAAATGTCAAAAATGACAACTATAATATTAAATAAACCTTTTGGATACAGTCATATTTTGAAGATTAGGTAATTATGGAACATCAAAACCCACAAAAAAGTAACATCATGTTAAAAACAGGTCAAATCTGCGTTCTACCTGTCACGTGTTACATGGAGTCAGTGGACATGAAATCAATCAAAATGTCAAAAATAACTACAATATTCAAATAGACATTCAGAATACATTTTTAACCTAAAGACTAGGTACATATAAAACATTAAAATGCAATCAAAAGTAATATCATGTTCAAAACCAGGTCAAAATAGCGTTCTACCTGTCTTGCGTTACGCTCTATAGCTGGACAGGAAAAGATTCAATGCACTCAATTAGAATCTGATTATCAAACAGCAAATTATAAAAATTTTAATCTTAATGGTATGTGTTAGAAAACATGGCTTGTTTTCTTTTCAAAACATATCTTATCCTAAATAGCAACACAATGAAACAGGAAAAGGGTATACTTGACAAACATTGATACCATGTCAAAACAACAAACACAATATGGCACTATCATGAAATCTTAGCCTTCAAGGCAAAGTCATTTAAAGAAGTACAGCTGGCAGCAGTTTGTAGACCGCTTGGTGTCTATTTCAATGTTGACTTTCTTTGATTTGCACAGGAAAACCAGCATATCCTCCCAATATTCTTCTGGGCAGCTGTCCCAAAAGAAGAAGTCCTCGGCCTGACACATGAACCTCACATACACTTCGGATGTTTCACACCCCAACACCTGCAACACAAAACAACCAATAACTTTCTGTTTCTACTGGCAAAAACAACAGAAAATATTCAGATTTGAAAAGTAAAATCCAAGATTGTCAAGGTTCTCAATTCAATCAAAAATGTAATTGGTTGTACGTAAACTCCTTGCAAAATCATAATTAAAAAAATAATCTTCGATTCTTTTTTTTTCGTTGTTGTTTGGGGGTGGGGGTGGGGGATAAAACAGTCCCATGAAAATATTCCTTCAGGACCCCTGCTAACCCAAATGCATTTTTTCAGCTTTGGCTACAATCGTTACAAGGGCATAAACGTCTCTTCCTAAATTGTTACACTGACATGAACGTGTCCTCCTGAATCGTAACACGGATATAAACAGAACCATGTCCGAGATCAGTGATTTCTCCACATTTGGTCACTAAAAACCTGCGGGACAAAAACTGGCCAGAGGATTGTATTTTTCTTCCATCATATTTGCCTCCCAAAAGTAGCAAGCAGTTATTATAAGCTAATTCAATTCGCAGAGAGAAGAATTATCTGTAAAACGTAACAACAGGTCACGCGTAACATCTTGCCCTGAGCAGACAGTAAAATATTTTCTTACCTTTTCGGATCGTCGTCTCCATAATTCACAATCGAATCCACAGACCGGAAATGCCGTAGAAGCAAAGCTAGTGGTTTCCACGCTTTCGTATCAAATGCTCGCGAACTTCTTTGTGAAAATTGCAAAAATAACGAAATTGGTCAAACGTAACATTCGGACATTAAACTTCATCGTTTTGTTTTGCTGCAAGATATAATAACTTCGCAGATTCTGACTCAAATGTAACACACTGCTTTTATTTCCTCGAATACGAAACTATCGTTTTCATCCAAAATGGATGCCATTCAAAGCACCAAGACCGACGAAATCGAATCTGTAAACATGTTGGTCTGCGGACATGAGCCCTTCGAAAAAAACGGCTATTTACTGAGCGATATTTTCGGTAAATTCTGGTTCTAATTACGATTGTTGCACATTCTACAACGAGTTGCATGCTTAGACTGTTTGAAATACGCAGATTAAAACCGATGCAGTGATGCAGATCATGAAAAATCGAAAGTTTCCAGAGGACACCAAAATGTCCAAAATGTTTTGGGGCCGTTTCCGGTGTATGTTTGAAACATTTTATTCTTTTATTTGACATTCACAACAGCAACAAGCTTAAAAACATTAAAAAAGCATTCATCAAACTTCCCTTTTCAAAGCACAATGCATGTAAACATGTTGGGGTAATCCAGTTAATTAGACTTGCTTTCCAAACACACATGGGGTCCGAAATGGCACCTTTTGGCACAGCCTCATATATATATATGTGCACGTCCACGATATTGCCTAACACTAGGTGGGACATACCTGTGTTTGGTTTCTTTGTAACCAGCGAGACGATCACATGCGTATATCATTATAAAAGGTATTATTTTGATATCTAGCATGAGGGAACATCAAATTAGTTCTATGAAAACAAACATGATGTGATTCTGACCAAATCAATCGATGTGATAAGCTCCTCCGCGACGATTGAGTTTCGTAAGAAACACCAGAAACCAAAACCAGAATGGCGTTGATAAAAACTAGTCATAAAGTATTTATTCATGACCCATGAACGAAACTATTGAATTGTATTAATAAAAAACTAATGTAGAATGCCTTACTTAACCCAAATTGGATGAAGATGGTCGATCGAAGGGATCAAACGAACTGAAAGCTTCGCACATGTGTAGCAAATTTTCGTACGTAACAGAAGGAAATGAAGGAAACAGAGCCTTCTCATTGGTCAAAAATCGCGAGTGCTATGACGTATCCTTCTATAAACGTGTTCATTTACTGCGGGATGACAAAAGCTTCCTTCGTATCCGTTTCGAGTGCGGAACAATATAGCAACACGTTTGGTACACGCATACCTTTCGTAAGTAACGCAGGGAAACAACCGACGCTGACCATCAAAATAGTCCCAAGAAATTGGTTAATACCAAAAGAATAATAAAACTATGCAGTTGTATGAGTAAACTAATGAAAGGAAAAGTAATTTGAACCTTCTCTTCAACACATTTATGTACACATGTTTGGCTTCGATTTTTTTCCTCTGAGCAAGGGTGGTAGAAACGAGAGTAACGTACGCATAGGTCTTTTTTATTTCGGTAGAACTACCTCTGTTTTTATTTTGTGGCGACTTTCCACTGAAATATGACTAAATTAACAATTGAACTTGAATTATTTCACACAATCTATACTTTGTAAGGTGAATTTGCACAAGATAACAAGCATTCAAAAGTGGCGTCGCAAAATGTCCCGTTTTTCGGCGCCATTTTTCCGCTTCGTACGAGTTTAATTATTTTTTTGTGAATCTCTGCAAAGCAAAACTATAAAAACTATTGGTCATAGCATTACAAAAACATTTAAAGAACCCATATAAATTTGAAATATATGCATGCTGACTGTGTTAGATAGTTTTATTCAAGTGTCTTTACCCAGACCCCCAGTTTTTGATAGTGTTAGGCAATATCGTGGACGTGCACATATATATATATATATATATATATATATATATATATATATATATATATATATATATATATATATATATCTCTATATATATCTAAGTTTTTTTTATAATTTAAGTAAGTCAAAAACACATCATTTCAGCAAGCAGAAATGTTAGTACAGTCTTAGGCTAAGACACACGGAAAATTACTCATTTACTGTCACTGCTTTTTTCCTCCGGTAGGCAAAGACCATACATAACTAAGACCGTGCACTCGGCTAATTTCAGCGAGATTTCCAACAGAGTAATCTCCCCGTTTTTCCATGTCTTTCCCCCGGAGTGCTTGTGCGAGATACACATGTATAGTGAGTGTTGTATCTATGCCATGTGTGAGAGGAATAAAGTTTAGTGTATGAATGGCAGAATGCAAGGTCGTGCAAGGGTTTTAAAATTATTTCTTGAAGGCAGAAATTATATGTGTGACACATCGTTCATTTTGTCTTTCATAAACATGAACACATCAGCCGAGTACGTGACCGAAGAAGCAAGTGTATCATAAACACTTAAATGAAAATTCCCACACAAGAGCTGGGAAAAGGCTCAAAGTCTCAGTAAACCAGATCTCTCTTAAAAGATCTAAACACAATTTTCTCCATGGGAAAGTACGTCCCTAACAAGCTGGTCTAAATAAATAAATAAACACCAGACGCATACGCTATATCAGACCTGGGTACCCGTACGAATTTTGCGTATTAATACGCAAGAAAAAATGGAATACGAAAATTACGCATGCCTCTGAAAAAATACGCGGAAAAAATGCAGCTTTTGCGTATTCCTAAATGTGCAATTTCACGCGATAAAGTCCATGTCTGGCACGCGTGGTCCATATCCAGAACAGTGTTCCAGCCAAGGGAGAGCGGAACAGACAGTTGGAATCCTCTGAGTTTACTTTAGAGATAAATCGGGGTTAAAATAACTCGCCGTTCTGGATACAGGCCCTGTTTCCGTTGAAGTTTGAGTGGCTCTCTCTCTCTCTCTCTCTCTCTCTCTCTCTCTCTCTCTCTCTCTCTCTCTCTCTCTCTCTCTCTCTCTCTCTCTCTCTCTCTCTCTCTCTCTCTCTCTCTCTCTCTCTCTCTTTCTGACTTTCTCTCACACTTTCCCTCTATATGTGTGTGCGTGTTTGTGTGTGTGTGTGTGTGTATTTGTGTGTGTGTGTGTGTGTGTGTGTGTGTGTGTGTGTGTATTTGTTGGTTGTTTTATCCAACCTGCACTGTACTGAAAATCATAGGCTTGATCACTTCAAGTTCCTGGAGGATATACGGTAAGCACATTTTCTTGGAAGAGGTTCCGTAGCCGTGCGGTACGGCTACCGAATTTTTTTTGGTAGGTAGCTGTACGGCCTCGTACGGTTTATATACCCAACTGCGTGGTTGGATCAATATCATAACTCCATCCCACGTTTGACTCTCAACGGGTGGTCCCTGCGACCTAACTCCAATGCCCGACGCTGATGTTGGACACAAACGTGACAAAAAGTAACATGTCCGGGTTTAGGTAAAACAATGCCTTCTGTGTCCTTGCCTCATCCAGGTCGGGAAATGACTGCGGAGAGTGACTGCGGGTTCCACAGGCCTAGGGCCAGTGACCACCGCACTTTTCACAGTGTGATTGCTCCACATTGTTCGTGTTTATTTATTCGGTTATCTGCAGCACGACGACTGCCCTGTGCTCCCAGAACTATTTGACAGAACCCTTTCTA
Source organism: Theodoxus fluviatilis (assembly GCA_034096865.1). Lineage (NCBI taxonomy): Eukaryota > Metazoa > Mollusca > Gastropoda > Cycloneritida > Neritidae > Theodoxus > Theodoxus fluviatilis. The sequence continues at coordinate 1,919 of JAWQFJ010016542.1, read as the reverse complement.
GCGTTCCTTTTGCCTTTCTACTGCTGCTCAAACTTTTGATTGAATGCGTTTCGGTAGCATCACCGTTTCTTCAGAGAAGATTAATTTGCGCAGTTGAATTGCGATTTTGATTGTTTAGCCGCTTGGATACGTTTGAATAGGCCTACTGTGTGTGTGATGCTCTAGTTGGGAACATGAACAGTGTAACAGTAATGTCGGTGAAACTCCCCGGACAGGCAAAGTCAGTACGTCAGGCGGGGTGGCGGCCACCACAAGGCAGATCGAGTGTGTGTGTGGTAAAGGGGCAGTTAACTCTTCACTTGCATTGCCACTTCAAATTTCTTTTTGGTGTCGTTGACTGACTGCGGAGTATCATTGTGCAAACCAAAAGCTGCATTTTTGAAATGTCGGTCCGGGCAAAAAATACGCACAGTTTTTAAAAAATACGCATATCTGAACCAGTGAGTACGCAGAGGCAAAATTTGGGGTAACCAGGTCTGCTATATGGTCAGCACTCTGAATGGCAGAATGCAAGTGCGTGCAAGGGTTTTAAAATTGTATCTTGAAGGCTGAAATTATATATGTGACACATCGTTCGTTCCGTCGTTCATTTATGTGAACACTAATCAGTCAAGTACGTGATCGGAGAAGCAAGTGTATCATAAACTCTTAAATGAACATTCCCACACAAGAGCTGGGAAAAGGGTCAAAATCTAAGTAATCCAGATCTCTCTTAAAAGATCTAAACACAATTTTCTCCATGGGAAAGTACGTCCCTAACAAGCTGGTCTAAATAAATAAATAAACACCGGACGCATATGCGATATGGTCAGCGCTCTGAGCAGCATCTAGACGATCGAGCAGTAGGCTGCGATGGCATCTCTTGGGTCTCCCATTAGAGAAAGCGACTGGCATCAATAGGTTAGAACGCTTTTCCTCTCATTACTTTGAACACTATGGTGTTTCCAGCAGGAATTAGAATTGACGCTTTCATTCTCTCATAGCTGAAAATGAAGTGACGAAGGCATGGAGGAGAAAATTGCGCTGCAATATTATGTTTAAATGCCAGATTCTCCTGCGGCTGTTGTGGAAAATCTTTTTTCCGCTTCCCCCGAGACGAGACGAGATGTAGTAAATGGGTGCAAAATTCAAGACGTCAAGATTTGACGGGGAAGAAAAGAAAAAAATAATTAAACTCTGTTGTTTGTGATGCACAAGATTAACTCCTTTCACCGTAGTACCTCATGAGAACGTACTGTTGTTAAAAATGCAAAATTTGTTTAAAACTGTGATGACAAAGACAATACAACGTGCAGAAAGACTTTTGTATTAAATTTTCCTTACCCTGCCCTGGCCCTTCAGAATAATATAGCAGGATAGACATAGAATAATTGAGTGCATTCTAGATTCGTCTGCATCCCTAGTTGCAGAGACCTACCCTCTTTCATACGTTGAGGTCAGTGATTTATTGCAATTATCCTCTGCTGTATGCATTATGTATGTAGTTTGCAGAATTAGGAATGCCAGCCGCCAAAAGTTGCAGACTCCTATTTGTTGTTATTCTCACCAGCATCGAAAGACACGGAAAAAGGGGGACGTAACTCTAAATCCGTACCTCGCTCTGCATATAGCAAAAATAGCGGAGTGCGTGGTCTTAGTAATCTATGGTCTTTGCTGTAGGTTTCCCCTGTGGGTTCAGGGTAAGAATTGACCCACCGCGTCTCCCTACGCGATTCGTAAGAGGCTAATAACTAAGGACACCGTGACTTGATTTGCGTTTACTCTATAGTGTTCAAGTGATTTTCGTGCTTAGTGGCCTTATATAGCCTACAGAGGCGGATAGGCCATAAAACACCATCCATCCCTCCCCCTGTAGGTTGGGGGTTAAGAATTGACCCACCGCATCTCCCTATACAATTCATAAGAGGGGAAGAAATAGG
>JAWQFJ010016540.1:0-13535 GCA_034096865.1 Theodoxus fluviatilis | reverse complement strand
TGAGATGCCCATGAATGTATATGTCTGTGAAGGCAGCAGTTTGAAGCTGATAGGTCTTGCACACATTTGATGGAAACTACTGGCGATGTAGTTTGAAAGTTTGTTTGTTTGTTCTTGAGGAAAAAACTATCAGACAGAAAAAAGAGATGAGAATGTGTTATGTAATATCATGAGTCAGTATGGAATAGAGAACATTGGGTTTGCTTGTAGAAAGGAACAAGTTCTGAGGAAAAATCTTTGGAACCAAGCTAAACACATGCGCTGTTTTGTTTCTGAAGCTACCTGACTTTTGAACAAGAGACTGTAGAGCAAAACTTGTATATTAAGACTTCTGTTTATCCAATGCTTCCTTTTCATGATATGCATAGACTTTTAAAATTTAATACTGAAGTTACAGTGAAAGTAAGTGTTGTCATGTAACCATTGGCCTTTATTCTTCTTACTGACTTTCTGCAGATTAGATTTTTGACTCGCATGCGAAGCAAAAGTGAGTCTATGTACTCACCCGTTTCGTCCGTCCAGGCGTGGTGTCGTCCGTAAAAACTTTAACGTTGGATTTTTCTCGGAGACTATTAAGTCTATCAACACCCAATTTGGCATGATGGTGTATGATGACAAGGCGTTAAAAAAACATATATAGTGACTTGACCTTGCTTCAAGGTCAAGGTCGCAGGGGCTGTAAATGTTGTCTAAAAAGCAGCCATTTTTCACATTTTCTCAAATTTCTCTGAAGTTTTTGAGATTGGATACCTGACCTATATGTGGTGTATAGGGCAAAGTAATACCAATCTTTTTAAACCAGTTTGATTGACCTTGCTTCAAGGTCAAGGTCACAGGAGCTCTTTAATGTTGGATTGTATACATATTTTGAAGTGACCTTGACCCTGACCTATGGAAGATAACTCTTCCAAACTTCATAACATTGTAGTACACATGTTATACTTTCATCATGAGACACATTTCGTCACATATCAAGGTCAAGGTCACTTTGACCCTTATGAAATGTGACCAAAATGGGGTAGTGAACCACTAAAAGTGACCATATCTCATGGTAGAAAGTGCCAATAAGCGCATGCGAAGCAAAAGTGAGTCTATGTACTCACCCGTTTCGTCCGTCCAGGCGTGGTGTCGTCCGTAAAAACTTTAACGTTGGATTTTTCTCGGAGACTATTAAGTCTATCAACACCCAATTTGGCATGATGGTGTATGATGACAAGGCGTCAAAAAACATATATAGTGACTTGACCTTGCTTCAAGGTCAAGGTCGCAGGGGCTGTAAATGTTGTCTAAAAAGCAGCCATTTTTCACATTTTCTCAAATTTCTCTGAAGTTTTTGAGATTGGATACCTGACCTATATGTGGTGTATAGGGCAAAGTAATACCAATCTTTTTAAACCAGTTTGATTGACCTTGCTTCAAGGTCAAGGTCACAGGAGCTCTTTAATGTTGGATTGTATACATATTTTGAAGTGACCTTGACCCTGACCTATGGAAGATAACTCTTCCAAACTTCATAACATTGTAGTACACATGTTATACTTTCATCATGAGACACATTTCGTCACATATCAAGGTCAAGGTCACTTTGACCCTTATGAAATGTGACCAAAATGGGGTAGTGAACCACTAAAAGTGACCATATCTCATGGTAGAAAGTGCCAATAAGCACCATTGTGCTTCCTATGTCTTAATTAACAGCTTTGTGTTGCATGACCTTGGATGACCTTGACCTTGGTATTTTGGTAGGAAAAATGTGTAAAGCAGTTCTTAGTGTATGATGCCATTGCTAGGTTTAGTTGTTTGACCTTGAAGGTCACCTGAAGGTAAAGGTCATGTAAAGGTCAAGGTCAAGCGTGTGAGTTGTATGGGCTTTGCCCTTCTTGTTTTCTTGTGCTCCCTCACTTTGCTGTTAATATTTGTGAGTAGTTATTTGGGAAAATGACTCAAAAAGTTGAAAATGGATCGTGATTAAATTGGGTGCAAGGTCAGGGTTTCACCCCAGGAACAATCTGTGAAATTGTGGAGCTAATCTATTATGTTGTTTTGCAATTACAAGCAGAAGAGAATTGTTATCACACATATCACAATGCTAATGATGTCAAACTACTCATTGACCTCCAGCAGATGCTAAACTCAACGAGACTTCAAGGAAGAGAAATTGTGGCTTCCTTGGTGGAGTGCTCTCTAGTAATCATGTTATCCTGACTTGGCTGTGTGTGTGTGTGTGTGTGTGTGTGTGTGTGTGTGTGTGTGTGTGTGTGTGTGTGTGTGTGTGTGTGTGTGTGTGTGTGTGTGTGTGTGTGTGTGTGTGTGTGTGTGTGTGTGTGTGTGTGTGTGTGTGTGTGTGAGTGTGTGTGTGTGTGTTTTTGTGTGTGTGTGTGTGTGTGTGTGTGTAAGCATGTATGTGTGTGTGTGTCACAAACTCATGTGAAATGCCCTTAAAATTGTTAGCATGGAGTTAGTGATTATGTTCAGGCAGTGCACACCGTCTGTTTTGTGTTGTTGTTTTCCTGCAGAATTAGTGTGGTTTTTGTGCAACTTTATGTGTAGAGCACATGGAATTCGTATTAGTAAATAAAATTGTTCATTCTGTGCAAGTTTGATCGGTGGTGTATGCTTTACAGGAGAATTTGGCCAGTAGTGAGGTATATAACCAGGGGTTTTATGGGAAGGGTCATTTTACGCTTGAACAGTGAAGGGTTTGTGATTTGTGCAGCCACTGTGGAAGGTTGGTGAAATGTTGACGATTTTGACAGAGTGTTGACGTGTGTTGGGGGAGGAGTGATGGTCATCAGTGTTTGGACAATGAAGGGTTTGTGGTTCATGCAGTGGCTGTGAAGGGTTATGGTTTGTGCAGTGACAGTGGAAGTTTGAAGATTTGTTCTTTGATGGGGGGATGTTAATGTGTCCTTTGGATTAGAAGTGTTGGTGGTTTGTGCTTTGATGGAGGTGGGGGTGGGGGTGGGGGGGTGTTAATGAGTGCTTTGGAGAAAAAGTGTTGGTGATTCGTGCTTTGATTGGGGGGGGGGGGGGGGGGATGTTAATGAGTGCTTTGGAGAAGTGTTGATGATTTGTGCTTTGATTTGGGGGTTCTAATTGTGCTTTGGAGGAGAAGTGTTGGTGATTTGATGGAGGAATGTTGATTTGTTTTGGCAGAGAGGGGCTGAATTGTGCTTTGGTGGAGGAGTGTTTGGGATTTGTGCTAGGACGGTGGAGTGTCTTATTAAATTGTTTATTTGTTATCTGCTGTGTTTGTGTTTTAACTCTGGATGGTGGTTGTGGGAGATATCCAAGGTATCAGTATGTGTTTAGTTAACTACTCACTGTACTTTGGCCTTGACAGTGTGTGTGTGTTTGTGTGTGTGTGTGTTTGAGAGAGAGAATGAACAAACTAACAAAATATGTATTATGTAGGCCACCGGCCCCATTCAGCGTAGCTGAGACTAGTGAATATAGTCTCAGCAACAGGTTGGTCACGTGATAGCCTAAATTCTTCCATAACATGCATACCACCGTTCTGAACAGCCACGCTGAATGCCATATCACATCGTGAGTGTATTCCTCCGCTTGTTGTGATACACTCCATACTGGCAGCCATTTTTCCGTCAGTTCATTTTCTAAACATCGATTTCCCATGAATGTAAAACTTGTATGCGGTAAAATTCGAATCGCAAGAGTGTAATATTGTGAACTCTACTAGTTATAAGGACTTTGAATACAACAGCAATATTTATACTTCATTGAGCGAGTAAGGCAACCAATCCCGTCTGCATAATCTTCGATACACACAGAAACCCACTGAGTGCTTTTGCTGATGAGGAATCATTAATTTAATGTATGCTTAGAAGGATAAAACTTAGAAAAACTGCTTCTGAGCTATCCGATAATATCGAACTTCGGAATCGGACGGATTCCTACAGAAGAAACTTCCATTTGATTAACGTTCAACACAGGTTAAATCACTTACTGACTCCATCAGTCGACACCGAATGATCGTAGTGTGGAGCTCGTCAAACAGTGTGAAGGCAGTTAGACCACAGGTTCCGGCCAGAAAGCATTTACTTGCGAGAGTATAACCATAGATTCACGAAACCATCCCGGACCCATAGGAATCCTTTTTGCTGCGTAGGTCCAAAGATCGCGTGTATTACCAAAGACTATTCATAACTGTATAATCTTTGGTATTACTATACACAATCGCACGTGCTCAGGGCAGTTTGCAACCTTATAGACACGTTCGCGCTAAAAGTAGTTCTCAAATGATTTCCTGAAAATCTCATAGATTAGTTTTATTAGAACACCAAATTTGTGTTTATCTATCGGGATAAATAATTGGAGTGAAATAGAATCGCCTCTTTTTACTCTCAATGGTCTTCTGATCATGTTGAATTTTGATTGGTAGAATCAATGGAATGTGGAGCCGAAGTCACGTGACCAACCTGTGTCAGAGACACTATGATCTCTGTGTTCAGAATGCACCGGCCCATTACAATCGGAACATATCACCCAAAAAATTGAATCAAAGTAAAGTCAAGACTTGTTACAAGTCTGTACGCATGAGGGTGATTAACTCGAAACGTGATTGAAAACAATGCACTGCAATTACATCGGAGGGGGAATGTTATATCACGAAACGCCAATTAAAGATAGAATATGACTTCTTATTTTCATGCCATGGAAATCTAGGGAACTGAAAAGGCCAATAAAGAGTGTTCATGAATCTTGAGTGTTGAGTGTCCCACCAACATGCATAAAGCACACAAACACACATGAAATTAATGCATGCACACATAAGTTTGCACACACATACACACACAGGTGCGGATACACATACAACTATACACAAGCAGATGCACAAACAAGAGCTCAACAGCAATGCACTGTTGCCTAACTTGCACATGTTGCACTCTGCTCTTCAGAATGTCCTGTTGTACGGGGGTTCTCCTAGCTTGCGCCGGAAAGTCTAAGTTCACAAACGCTGGTGGTCGTTTTTGATAAACTTTATTCACGCACTGATCAATACACAGCCGTGACAGTAAACAGTATCGTCGTAACAACTTCACTCTAAGGGCAGTGCTGTAGAGGACTCACTCCTTACAAAGGAGGACTCGTTTATCCTTTAGTTAAGCTCTCACCTTAACTCTGTTGTATCTCCTCATGTTCTCTCGAGTGTCCCCAACACAAGTTCCAGAGATTTCCAGAACAGCGTTGAATGTACTCTCAAGCTCGAGCTGTGGCGTGACTGATGTCACGTGACACAGCCAAGACAAATTTAGCCCGACTCAACCACTTGACCCGGCAACGGTTAGAGGAGAGGCTGATGAAAACACAGAACAGCCCAATTACGCTACGATCTTCTCAAACGATCTAGAAATTTCACAACACACATATGCACCTTACAAATTAATACACCACATGCACATGGGGGAGACTGGGCAGGTTGAGTCACCAAAATGAAAAACTGGTCTTACTTCGCCAATTTAACAAGTATGACATAATAGAAAGGTTTAAATTATTCTGCAATCATTCCTTTACCTAAACCAATGGAAAAAAGTTGAAAATGTATGTTGGTTTCTTCACTACAAACAAAATAAGAGGGGTACCCAACTTTGACTCAACCTGCCCCATGCCGGGGTAGGTTGAGTCATTTGTGGGGTAGGTTGAGTCACTAAGTACAGAAAAGCTGAACAGATGCACAAAGTCATCCTACAATTCCCAAATTGCCAATGCTCAGAAAGAGCATTCATTGTTCTTTAAAAATCACTTTAAATTTTTTGATTGTCATAATTGAGTGCTGAGCAGCTGAGTGTAGAAGTGAGTCACCAAAATTTTGAAAAAACCAAATGTAATACCTGTTACAGTTTTTGTGTAAAACATGAGACTTTAAAACTGAGGCTCCAATGAAACGAAAGTCCATTCTCTGTTCAGCGAGACATGTTTCATTAATATACGTGCATTGGTTGTTTTTTGACTCACATGGGAAGCAAAAGTGAGTCTATGTACTGAGCCGTGTCGTCCGTCCGTCCGGGCGTCCGTCCGTCCGTCCGTCCGTCCGGGCGTCCGTCCGTCCGTCCGGGCGTCCGTAAAAAACTTAAACGTTGGATTTTTCTCGGAGACTATTAAGTCTATCAACACCAAATGTAGCATGATGGTGTATGATGACAAGGCCTCAAAAAACATACATAGTGACTTGACCTTGCTTCAAGGTCAAGGTCACAGGAGCCATAAATGTGGTCTCAAAAACAGTCATTTTTCACATTTTCCCAATTTTCTCCCACGTTATTGAGAATGGCGACCTTAGCTACAAGTGGTATATAGGTCAAAGCAAGCCCTATCTTTTGATACCAGTTTGGTTGACCTTGCTTCAAGGTCAAGGTCACAGGAGCTCTTCAAAGTTGGATTGTATACATATTTTGAAGTGACCTTGACCCTGAACTATGGAAGATAACTGTTTCAAACTTAATAATTATGTGGGGCACATGTTATACTTTCATCATGAGACACATTTGGTCACATATCATCAAGGTCAAGGTCACTTTGACCCTTATGAAATGTGACCAAAATGGGGTAGTGAACCACTAAAAGTGACTATATCTCATGGTAGAAAGTGCCAATAAGCACCATTGTGCTTCCTATGTCTTGAATTAACAGCTTTGTGTTGCATGACCTTGGATGACCTTGACCTTGGGTCAAGGTCACATGTATTTTGGTAGGAAAAATGTGTAAAGCATTTCTTTGTGTATGATGTCATTGGTAGGTTTAGTTGTTTGACCTTGACCTTGAAGGTCACCTGAAGGTCAAGGTCATATAAAGGTCAAGGTCAAGCATGTGAGTCGTATGGGCTTTGCCCTTCTTGTTAATTATTATTTCAAAGACAAGTGGCGAATCAGTTAGTTACTATCTAGGGTATGTTGAGTCACGTGTTGCACAATAATTTTTTCATCCATGTAGGGTGTGCATTGTTACATCTAGGTACCATTAGTGAAGGCCTAGGTGTGTGCGTGTTGTGCCGGTTTGCTTTTTGACTCGCATGCGAAGCAAAAGTGAGTCTATGTACTCACCCGTTTCGTCCGTCCAGGCGTCCGGGCGTCCGTAAAAAAAACTTTAACGTTGGATTTTTCTCAGAGACTATTAAGTCTATCAATGCCAAATTTGGCATGATGGTCTATGATGACAAGGCCTCACAAAACATACATGGTGACTTGACCTTGCTTCAAGGTCGCAGGGGCCATAAATGTCAAAAAACAGCCATTTTTCACATTTTCTCAATTTTCTCTGAAGTTTTTGAGATTGGATACCTGACCTATATATGGTATATAGGGCAAAGTAAGCCCTATCTTTTGATACCAGTTTGATTGACCTTGCTTCAAGGTCAAGGTCACAGGAGCTCTTCAAAGTTGGATTGTATACATATTTTGAAGTGACATTGACCCTGAACTATGGAAGATAACTGTTTCAAACTTAATAATTATGTGGGGCACATGTTATACTTTTATCATGAGACACATTTGGTCACATATCATCAACATCAATGTCACTTTGACCCTTATGAAATGTGACCAAAATGGGGTAGTGAACCACTAAAAGTGACCATATCTCATGGTAGAAAGTGCCAATAAGCACCATTGTGCTTCCTATGTCTTGAATTAACAGCTTTGTGCTGCATGACCTTGACCTTGGGTCAAGGTCACATGTATTTTGGTAGGAAAATGTGTAAAGCAGTTCTTAGTGTATGATGTCATTGCTAGGTTTAGTTGTTTGACCTTGACCTTGAATGTCACCTGAAGGTCAAGGTCATGTAAAGGTCAAGGTCAAGCATGTGAGTGGTATGGGCTTTGCCCTTCTTGTTTCCTTTCTCTGTCAGTTTATTGACTCACATGCGAAGCAAAAATGAGTCTATGTACTCAGCCGTGTCGTCCGTCCGTCCGTCCGTCCGTCCGGGCGTCCGGGCGTCCGGGCGTAAAAAACTTAAACGTTGGATTTTTCTCGGAGACTATTAAGTCTATCAACACCAAATGTGGATGATGGTGTATGATGACAAGGCCTCAAAAAACATACATAGTGACTTGACCTTGCTTCAAGGTCAAGGTCACAGGAGCCATAAATGTGGTCTCAAAAACAGTCATTTTTCACATTTTCTCAATTTTCTCCCACGTTATTGAGAATGGCGACCTTAGCTACAAGTGGTATATAGGTCAAAGCAAGCCCTATCTTTTGATACCAGTTTGATTGACCTTGCTTCAAGGTCAAGGTCACAGGAGCTCTTCAAAGTTGGATTGTATACATATTTTGAAGTGACATTGACCCTGAACTGTGGAAGATAACTGTTTCAAACTTAACAATTATGTGGGGCACATGTTATACTTTCATCATGAGACACATTTGGTCACATATCATCAAGGTCAAGGTCACTTTGACCCTTATGAAATGTGACCAAAATGGGGTAGTGAACCACTAAAAGTGACTATATCTCATGGTAAAAAGTGCCAATAAGCACCATTGTGCTTCCTAAGTCTTGAATTAACAGCTTTGTGTTGCATGACCTTGGATGACCTTGACCTTGGGTCAAGGTCACATGTATTTTGGTAGGAAAAATGTGTAAAGCATTTCTTAGTGTATGATGTCATTGCTATGTTTAGTCGTTTGACCTTGACCTTAAAGGTCATCTGAAGGTCAAGGTCATGTAAAGGTCAAGGTCAAGCATGTGAGTCGCATGGGCTTTGCCCTTCTTGTTTTAAGTGCTGTGAGAATGTCCACAATTGTTTGACACTTGGCATTTTTTCTGCATATTATTTCAATTCATTCAAAACTGCTTACACAGATAGAAAAGCAGAATTTTGCTAAAGCTCCGATTCATTCAAGCTTCATAAATGATTTAACACAAGGTGAAGTGATAAAGAAAACATTTATTGTTCTCTGCATTATTGTTTCTTCATCTTGCGAAATCATAAAACTGGTGTAAACATTCTGAAAAAGTTACAAAAACAAAAGCTGAAAAACCAACTCACTGAAACAATGTTACAAGGAACCTGAAGCATACGCCCATATAAAAAAAATTCTATAGAATTCTATACAATTTCTATAGAATGTATATAGAATTCTATAGACATCTATATCATCTATAGCATTCTATAGAAATTTCTATAGACTTCTATAGAAACTTCTATAGAATGCTATATATTCTATAGAGCACTATAGTATGCACTATAGAATATATAGCATTCTATAGAAATTTCTATAGAATTCTATAGACATCTATATTTTCTATAGAATTCTATAGATTTCTATAGACTTCTATAAAAATATCTATAGAATTCTATAGAAATCTATAGTGTACTATATAATCTATAGCATTCTATAGACATTTTTATATAATTCTATAGACATCTATAGTGTACTTATATCATCTATAGATTTCTATAGAGATTTATATAGAATTCTATAGACATCTATAGTGTACTGTGTCATCTATTGGGGTCTGCAACGAAGCTGGTAATCAGTAGTGCTCTTTCGCGCGTAGAAACCAAAAAGTGGTCTCTGGTCAGTACAAATTGACTTCAGAACGCAGTGAGAGAGTACCAAGAGGTGTTCATTTTTGTTGTGTTTCCCAATGCTACCGTGGCAAAGTGATCGTTTATTGTCGCAGTATGCAGGCATGAACTAACGAAGCTAGGTTCGAGCTTGCAAGCAAATGTAACTTACATTTGCTTGCAATTGTAACTAAATATGGCGTGGATCGGTGTAGTGTAGTGCTGTTGAATACTAGGTCTCTCTCGTTCTCAGCATTTCGCAATGCAGTGCATGATTATTGAACAGAGCTCGCGCAAACTACATTGACTCGTTAAAATATCATTAAATGCACTCGCATATTCATTGTTGTTGTTGCTGTCCTCCTCATGTTTCCGTGTTCATCTTTGTTTATCCTTTTTGTTGATGTTACGAATAGACCTATCGTGTCTCCTAACGCGAAACGTGAAAAAAGTTAAACTATGGGCATCAAAGCTTGACTCTACTTTTCATAGGGTCAAAGACCTACACACCATCTTTGAAGTGCTGCAAGAACAAAACAAAACACGAAATTCCCCCCCCCCTTACTCTGATTATTCCTTGTTTCGGAGACGACTGTGATTTTGACTTTTGAGTAGGCCTACATGAACATGTCGATCAATATAGGACAACGTACTTATTTGTTTAATCAGTGATTGATTAAATCATCATATTTTTGTGACACTGAGACCAGACCATCAAAACAATTAGCACTAGGCCTTGAATCAAATCGTCGTACGAGATCTTATGTTGCTGCAAATGTACAACAGTGCCGCGTGATTGTGTCGACGTTCAGCTAGTTCGCTGGGCGATTGCAGGCTTTTAACCAGCGAAGGCAACGATCTAGATGGTACATATATACTTTCCCGGTTTCACAAATGGAATGAATTTGACGCCAACACAGCGTTCAGGGTATCTATCATCCGTTTTACTTTGTCCCCAAGCACAGCGCTTGTTACTCGGCATTCTGAAAGATGCCCGGGAATCTGTTCTCACAAATAAGGGAAGTAACTCCCAGAGCCTCGATGTGTGCATGAGGTCCATTGAGTTGACAGGTGTTTGACATTTTCCATAATTGTCTTGAGGGTGAACACGTGCTCTTGCAGCCCATTCCTAGATAGTGAACCTTTTTGGTTTTGTGACAGTCGGCTTGTAGACACTATCCACGGTAACATTCTACCTTGGATGAGTTTCATAAAATTTTTGTAGAAGGAGGTGAGTAGTGATATTGGCCTCCAGTCACTGGGTTGTTCAGTGTTACCTCCTTTTTGGGGTAACAAGTTTACAACGGCGTGCTTCCAATCGTTTGGGATTCTGTTATTCCGCCAGCAAACATTGAAAATTGTAGTGAGGGTTTCTGAGAGTTTTAAGATGTTCCTTTTCAGAGTGCTGTATTTCACACCATCATATCCTGGAGCAGTGTTGTTCCTCAACTCTCTAACAACTTTTTCGACCTCAGAACACATACATACGTACAACTTTTTCGACCTCAGAACACATACATACGTACATACATACATACATACATACATACATACATACATACATACATACATACATACATACATACATACATACATACATACATACATACATACATACATACATACATACATATCAAGAAGACTTTATTCACGAAGAAGTACAATGTTGTAAATAGTGAATAGATACATGATTCGTGCGAAATGCAGCACCATAGGATAGGGTAGAGTCTGACTACTTACAATACTCACAATGGTGGTGGCTTCTTTGGGAGTGTAAACGTTTCACCTCAGTCCTCAAGTCATGGTTAGATGACAGAGACTCAACACTTACACATGTGTCATCAAACAGCCAATCAATGTCCTCCATGCTCATGCTGTAAGCTAGTGCTCCTCAGTGGAAAAAAACAACTAAGAATACAACAGTAAAACTCCAGCCACAAGCTTCACATGAGCAACACTGAACTGAAGCTACCTGCTGTACTCAGCTTGAGAGCCAAGTCCTTATTTAAGTGTAACCATTCCTTAGCATTTGAAAAGTTTTTTTTGCTTTGCATTTCATATTTGGGCTTCTTTCTTTATTCTGAATTGTTTCACCTGTTTAGTTGAATTTTTAATGCAATGATTACATGTATATAATATATAACATTTGACAATATAGAATTGCTACTCAATTGGTCATGCTAAAAATGTTCTGCTTTGTAAGATTGTAAGAAACAAACTATAGATTTTGTGGTCTGAAAATTATACTTTTCAAAGCCAACCTGATCTTTGTTTAAGCGATGAGTATCAGTTTCAGACGCGAATATCCAATATTAACGGAAGCACACCACTATTTCTGGCTGGAAGTTTTCCAATGGATGAAACAGATTTCCCTCTTGTCACACGCTTGTTGCTGGAGTCTACTGAGGCGTCATTGTCAGACACGGTGTTTTTTTTATACCAGCCGTTTTTTTCGCTGAAGTTTCACACGAATGATCAAAAGTTACCAAAGCCGATAACCCCACGTTCAACCTGTTCACTGAACGCGACACTGACAGAACTCGCTTATTCCCCATCAAGTAAGCAAAATCCAAGGCTTTTGCCCACGTAATATCGGTAAAAGGCTTGATGTAGTCATTGTTTTCATTTTGGAAATGTATTGCACAGCACACGTTGCCAAGTTGGAAACGCCGCAGTAAATCTGATAATTTCGCATTGGCCTAAATTATCAAAATTTGTCACGGGAAGTAACTCCTGTATAGTTTTGCATCGAAAGGGAGGCAAACCTTGCCATACAAATCCACACTTTTAAAAGTTAATTTTCACTGTTTAGAAATTTGATCGAAGTGGGAACTTTGTTGTTTTCAATTCCCAATACCATGTACTATCATAATATAATATGGGAACATAGTCCATATTTTGGACGAGCGGACCTGTGGAAGGAGTTGTTATCCGAAGCAAAGATTATAGGTTACACAAAGATAGCTCATGCCGAGCTTGTTCTGAGGATCGAGACATGTTGCGCACCAAGCGGTTGGAACTATTGGTGAATCAAGGGAAGTAATCACAACGCTTAGAGACATGTAAAAGTGCTTGTTTGTCGACGCCTTTCTGATGCGTTCCGATCATGTTTGTGAATACATTTACGGTGTAATGTGAAATAAAATGATTTGCTGCAATAATGGGGGTGTTTTGGCTTTGTTTTTTGTAGCAGGCGTTGTGAAATCGAAATATTTGCTTCATCGAAAAGGATGCTTCTGCGCATGCGCGTGAGCCTATAGTTCGTTTCAACATTGCTCTGTCAGTGGAGACATCGCACAAACATGGCGGAAAAACACAGGTTTGCGAATGGCCACTGCAGCGCTATTAACTGTAGCAACAACAGAAAGAAACGCCCAGAGCTTTCGTACTTCAGGTTTCCAAGAGACAAAGCAAGGTGGGTAATGCAGAATAGAATAAGAATTGTGGTCGATAATAAAAACCGCTGGCGCTGAACCTCCAGGTTTTGGCACTATTTAAAAAAGATCGGGTTCTCCAGCGTCTATGGCGAAACCGAAGGCTTCATCATCACATAGACACTGCTGTGTTCCTTATTGCGAGAACGATGATCGATATGACGAGAACTCCAGACTGTCCTTTTTCAAATTCCCCACAGACAAGAAGCAGAAGAAACTATGGATCTGGAAGATTCGGCGTGATCCTGGCAAAAAATTCAAGGCAACAAGAGCTTAGATTTAGGTCTTGTAAAAGCAAAAAAAAAGTTAAATCATCTAACCAGAACATTCAAGATCCTCATAAAAACACCATATTTGTCATATCTTTTCATCAACTCAACTACACTTCTTACGAAATAAAGTCATTTCTACAACTTGAGATACGAATAAAAGCGACAAGGCTTCAGATAGTGCCTCACGAGGAGCGCACATGTTTGTGATGTAAAACGTGACCTTCATTACAGTATTACACTACGAGTGATCTTATCCGATACCAGTTGATGTTTTACCCCTCTGCTAAGATTATAATACA
>JAWQFJ010016539.1:102500-110000 GCA_034096865.1 Theodoxus fluviatilis | reverse complement strand
CGGTGTGTACATTTCACATCCAGTGTGTGTGCGTGCGTGTGCGTGCGCGCGCGCGCACGCAT
This sequence comes from Theodoxus fluviatilis, assembly GCA_034096865.1. NCBI lineage: Eukaryota > Metazoa > Mollusca > Gastropoda > Cycloneritida > Neritidae > Theodoxus > Theodoxus fluviatilis. Next base: position 109,938 of record JAWQFJ010016539.1, on the reverse strand, counting down.
GTGTGTGCGTGTGTGTGTGCGCGCGCATGTGTGTGTATCTGTGTGCTTGTGCGTGTGATTGTGTGTGTGTGTGTGTGTGTGTACGTGTGTGTGTGCGCGCGCACGCGCATGTGTGTGTGTATTTGTATCTGTGTGCTTGTGCGTGTATGTTTGTGTGCGTGTGGGCGGGCGCGCACGGCCATCTATTCATGTGTGCATCCATGCGTGCAAGTATGTGCATGCGATTACACGAACATGTTTGTGCCTGTTGATACATGCATGTGTGTGACCGTTCCTCCCAAAACTTTGTTTATTCTCAGATATTGATGCCATCGTAAAGTGCTCGAAATGCCCTTCAGTATGATACAAAATTATTCTGATATGTGCAGCGGTTACTGAGTTAAGACAATTTGAAAACGTGTGTACCCAAAAGAGCTTTTCATGAGCGCGAGTGCGTTATATGTATCTTTGTTTTATGTGTGTAATTAAGTGTTTGAATGTATGCGCGTACGCGTCTGTGTATACTTACACGCGCGTTCAAGTATATGTGTGTTTATGCATGAATTCGTTGAGGTGTTTAAGTGCATGCACGCATGTGTGCTTAAGCACGCACACATACATTTGGTCGCAGACATTTACTTGGGGGGTGGGGATTTCGACTGTTCGTTTGACTATTATCGCATGCGTTAAAAGTATGCATGTACCATGCAGGCGCATCTGCTTGTCAATGCCACAGTCCTTCCATTATTCTCCCAGGCCACATCTCCGTGGCAGAGGGCGGGCGCGAGGTGCCGGAGGGAGGGCAGGCCGTGTCAGACGTCCTCCGAGTGCTGCAGTTCTCGGTACGACAGCACGTGCTGCCTGGCAGGCAAGTGCACGCACGTCACGGGCATCAGAGACAGCAGCCTCCTTCAGAGCGAATGCCTGCCCCCGTCTCTCTGAAGCTTCCCGCTCCCTGTGGTCATCCTGCATGTGTCGAAGTCAACTAATGTTCGCGTGTGCTCCACTTCTTAAACAGAATAAACTTGTCTTTTTATCAATTTCGTTTTTAATGTTTTGTTTCATGGTCCAATTCTTTCCTGCAGAAGCATCGATCAGACACGACTTCGATCAACTCCACCACTGTATATACTAAACGATTCTTCTCAAACGATTCGGCGTGTTCAAAATAAGGGCACAACCACTGGGTACTGTTTGAGTGACACGGCCATTGAAACAAATAAGTGACGTTTAGTGATTTGCACGACGAGAAATGTTCTTGCCTCTATTATTTCCCACAGAGTGTATTTCAAAATGTCGGAGTCCGTAATAACTTTTTTAAAGTAAGTGAGATCTGTTTCTGAACTATAGAAACAGTTTATCTCAAATGTTTATCATAGATCATTTTCATTCCAAACATGTTTGTCTTGATACAGAAGTAATGTTTTGTTATTCAAAGATGCCGTTGACTCTTATGATTGAACTTCCAACCTTCATACTTTGCCACGGAGATGATGGATTATGCGATGACGGTAGCCATCTCTCTCGATGGGCTGAAAGGACAGAAATTGATTGTGTAATAAAGTGTCTGCCAGAACAGGTTCTCTCCGTAAGGTATTGGAAGTGGAATAACCGTCATTAAGGCATCAGAAAGATACAGTTTGTGGCTACATAATTCCCCCCCACTAAAATACAGGCCTCAGATTGCTTCATTCTTTCATCCACATGTGACAGCACGCAAGCAAAGTAGAAAGTAAAGAAATGTTAGCATACAAAAGAAAAACAAATTACATTTGGACTGCAGCAGAGTTTAATACGGTCGAGAAATGCTCACATTTTCCTACTTCATCTTCATGTGTTATCCATTGCACACCCTCTCCATTTACATGGAGTGAACATTTTACGATCACGGACACGATTGCGTCTCCTTGTTCAGCATGTACATCAAGGTCTTTCAGAGCAAGCATTTCGTTTGCATACAAAAACTGTTTTCAATAAAAGTCGACAGCAGTTTGGAAAATGAACAGATCTGAAAAGGCGAACACGCGCCCTCTGGTGAATAAATGAAGACATACAAAGAATAATAAACAGATAATGAGTCCCAGGGGTCAGGGACGACTTCAACCTCGGACAAGGACAGCAGGGCCGCGTTGCATAGAGGCGAGGCATTGTCCGGATTCAACATGTATCAGCATATGATTGCCTTTACATCCGCTTTCATCATTTTGACACGTGCTGACACCGGCCTATTCCTCGCAAGATCTTGGCTTTCCTCGCGTGTATGCAACGCGCCCCAGAGCACTTATCCTGCGTTCCGTTGCACTCTGCTTCATCTCTGCTACGATGTAGCAGGCTCAGGAGTTTCGATTGGTCGGTTTCTTTAATTACTTAAAAAGCACGTTACCATTAAAAGTAGAGGGTTTTGGAGGCCCTCTTTGGATACATAAATCCCCAAAATGATTTCACATTCAATTATAGCTCTCTTGATCAAAGAGACAACTTCATAAAAGCATTAGGCTCGAAAATCCATTAATAACAAAAGGGAGATAACCATTACCAGTCATAAAGGAAGGTCAAGGAAATCCCAAAATGTGAGTCGTCTGCTACTTCCTTGCAGGCATGGGTATAAATGCCGACGTTTACTACAGATATCAAACCAAGTCATACAATCCACTCTGCCACGGTGATGAGAGCACGAAAACATTCATTTCTTCGAAATTTGAAAGCAATCGGCACGTTTGCCCCTACCATGGTATGTAAACTGCATAGTTCGATGCATGTTTACTGTGCAAGTCCGTGGAGTGATTTCCAATTAGTTCTGTTTAGTATGAGCCAATCAAATGCGGCTACGGGTTCTGTAATTTCATCGTTGCTAGGCACAGCAAGTGGCGCACTCTAGTGTGAAGCAGTTAGAGCGCCTTCTGAGATGCTCAAGCTGCTGCGCGACCTTGACAGGAAGTTGACCTCTGCCACTGGGTGAAACGTCACCAAAGATTGTGTATGAATTTTTTTCGACCCTAATGATTAATTAATTCGTTTCTTCGATCAAGAGGGATACATTTCAGTGTTAAATAATTTAGGGGATTCGTGTGTTCAAAGAGAGCCTCCAAAACCAAATACTTTTGATGATAATGTGCTTTTAAAGTTATTAAATAAAACCAACCAATGAAAACTCTTGAGGCTGCTACATCGTAGCAGAGATGAAGCAGAGTGCAACGGAACGCAGGGTTAGTCCATGGGCGCCTGGTTGAAAGGACCCGCTCCTACCTTGGGCGGCGGCGATTTCAAAGGAAAGGGAAAAAGTGCGGGCAGCTTTGATCGTGGTTGAATTCCCCATGATTGGCCATCTTTCCGGCACGCGGGCCGCTCTGTGCCATTACTGGTCTTGGAGATGGCCCTCGCGGAATTTGAGGGGTTTTAGTGCCCGCAGTAATGGAGCTGTTGTGAATTTTGCTGCAGTGTTTTACTAAAATGTGCTCCGCTATCCTCCTCACAGTGGCATGAACTTTCCCCTTGCTGCGAAATAGTTGCAAATCCACCGTAATTGCCCACGCTCCTCAAACTAAAGCTAACCTCGGCTTTTTTCCCTGCGATTGCCTAAAGAATGTACCAGGATATTCACCTTTCTCGGAGAAGGCTAAATCAATATGTTGCTCAGTTACTGAGCAAAGTGGATGGCGATGGTGTAAAAGGATGTATGCTAATCGGACTTTGAATGTTTTCTGTTCCCTTGAATCCCTGCGGAAATGCCCTTCATGTAATCGGATCCGATGTAAATGCGGTAGTTCTCTCTAAACCCCTAATTTTCTCATCTTTTGCTTGAGTCTGTCAGCACCTAGTCGGAAAAGATGCCTACACTTAGACCTAGAAGGATATGAGCACAGCTTAAAAAGTCCCACGCTGAGCTCTTTGCATTTTTGCTCGATCGATATTTCCTCGGACTAAAACCCTCGTCTTTTTATGGCACCCTCAAAGAAAGACGATGCTTTCAGCAAGTAAGTAGCGAGATGCGAAGAATGTCCATGAACTTCTGTCGTTGGCAGACCTAATGCTTTCTCTTGATGAATCGGCAGCCAGCCAATCAGCGAACCTGATTGCCATCTCCCCCTCACTTCCGGTCGGTAAAAGCCGTGACTTCCGGTCAGATGTGGCGCCACAGGGAACGGCAGGGAGCTTTCTGGAAAACTCCATGAATCACGAAGCCACCTTCCCTCGCAGCCAGCGCTTGTCTTGAGGATGTTTTCTGTCCAAACTCCTTGAACAAGTATCGTAGTGCAGATATGAGGGTGGATCGATGCATTGTGCCTTGCATGGCTGCATCAGATTCGCAAGCGCCTGTGGGTTTGCACTTTCATGCCTCTTATGTGAAAGAGCTCTTGCGTATGATTGTGTACGCTTGTGTGTTCATGTGCACGCCCGCGCCCCTGAGCGCGAGAACTTTCTAATACATCTGTATGTTTTGCATACGTACGTATCCACACATAGGTGTAGTTGTATGGTTTTCTGATCGTGTCTTTTTGTACATATTTGTGTTTGTTATTCTCTGCGTGCAACTGTTTGTTGAGCATCGTTCGAAGATACGCAGTTTTTAGAAGAAAAAAATTACGGTATAACTGTTTTTAGTGAAAACATAAAATGTGCGTTATAGCTACTGAGACATTTAGACGAAAATATGCATTGTGATAAATGATATATTGTCACCTTCACAATGAGGCACTTACAATCAAAACTTTTGACAACTGCTGATGCTGCAACTGAAAAACTTTTGTGAGTAAGCAAATTAGTGTAAAGAGTTTGCTCGCAAGAGTATCTTCCAGTATTAGAATATTAACACTTCATGGAAAATAGCGTTCAATGGATTGTTTTACGCTTTTCTACTCGTGAAAAGCTAAGAATTTGCTTTGATATGAAACAGAGTTGACTTCAGCCGTTGCACTGCAGCTCTTATCTGGAGAAAAACAAGGTTTAAAAAGGGGTGGAGGGACTACACAACAAAACCGTTGATAACTGGATACGCGGTTGTACTCAAAAAGAAGACCTCAGACCATCCAGTCAAAAAATGCAGTAAACCCACGACACCCAGTTATTGCCCATGACGGTGTCGTTCACCCAGCACTTGTCTGACTTTTCATTGCCCACGACTCCAACGCTGTCTTCTTTCTCGTCATAGACGTTTTTCTTCACTGAATTATTAACTATCTTCTCTCAACTCTCCACCTGCACCTACACGCCCTTTCTTTCGGCAACCCCCCACTCATCCTCCCACCTAATACCCCCCCACACACCTCCACCCACCCAAATACCCCCCAAACCTCCACCCACCCAATACCCCCCACACCTCCACCCATCCAATACACACACCCCCGATCTGACTTCCTTTCCTTCTCTCTCTGCTTCCCGCTGCCGCCCATGAACATATCCTGCGTAAGTTTGACCTGTTATCCCTTCAGACTGGGGATTGGAGAGAGATGAAGACAGAAGTCGCTTTGCACATGCAAGACCACGCCCTTAAAGACCACGCCCTTAAAGACCACGGCGATCTTTTTGTTTGATGTACACTGAAGCCAGGGCTGTGGTCGGGAAAACAGAGGAGGCTCGAGGTTGACAGAGCGAGGTGAGGAATCCAGGCGCCACTTTCGCGGACTTGAAGGGAAGAGGGGTAAAAAATCTCCTGGATCCCACAGAATGAGTCTTTTCGCCTCTCGCCCACTGGTCGTATTCTTTTCGGCCAGAATGTCTTCACGCGGACGAGCAAATGTGGCAAACAGGAAGTTGCCGCGACCTTTGAGAGACTTCGAGTGTGAACTCAATGGCAAAGCGACGTTGATAATTCAGGTGGGTGAGACCTATCTGGGATCGCAATCTTCGATTAATTTCATCAATTTCAAAAAACACACTGCCTGACACGATCTGTGGTATGGCCGGAGAAGAATTCACCAGGGTTCATATGGTAATTAGCAGCACAGCCATGATCGTAGGTTACATAACTTCCGGTGCTATATGTTGGGGAATGTTTCGGGTCTGTGTTGAGGAGTAATGATCGCTAGATCGTGGCAAAAGGATGGCAATAAAGCATGTAAAAAGATTAATTAAATCAAAAACTATTTTAAAATAGTCATAATAGACTAAAGTAACGTATAATTTCTGCACAAAACCCGCAGAAGATAAGTAAACAAACCACACCGTACGTACCTAGCAGACGAACACGATCGAACCGTAGCCACTACGCCAGCAGACGATCGAGCTAGTGTGATATAATGTTTCATGTAAAGCTCGAATGAGTGGCAGCAGATAACTGTTTAGTTCTGGCTTGAATTGACAATTTTGTTTCCCTGGTCTGGCGAGGACAGAAAATTCACAATCAAGTCGATGAGTGCACGATCAACTCTCCCGCATTCGGCGTAATGTAACAAGTAAGATGATGACAAGAAAATGGCATTAAAGCACAATACATTAATAACTGACCATTTTTACACTTACAGCTATGTGCTCATACCTTACAAAGCAAACAAAACACACTGCGGAGAGTGTCCCGGACACGCATTAAAACTATGTGCGCGAGTGATCATTTCGCTTTGCTCTCATTTGTTTCATCTGCTCCGACATGGTAAGCGGGCTATGCCAAGACACCAACATCTAAATCAGAGTTAGTTGATACATTTTTCTTTCTAAGGTGCTGTCCGCGAGGAAGAAAACGCGTTACGTTGATTCTCTCAAGCCCGATGCCCGTCGACGTTACCTCAACAAAATTGAGGTGATCGGTCTAGTGGTTTTTGTGCTCAGTGGCCTTACACTGCCTACAAAGGCTGATAGGCCGTAAAACTAACTCCATCCATCCATCCATCCATCCATCCATCCATCTATCCATACCAGCTGACGAAGGACCAACTTGATTCGGAATTGAGAAACATTCCGCCAACGAGTGCCATGGACATATTTAATTGTTGTACTCGGAACATCGGCGTACACGTTGGAAGAGTTCAAGAGTTATTGGTCTTTGGAAGCCTATCGATTCTTCATAGCAGGATTCGTGGGAGATGCCTGCTGATTCTCGCTGGGTGTTTGTCTCGAAGGTCAGAACTATTCTGTAAAAAAAAAAAAACATCCTCTTCGTCTAGCTTCGGTCACCCTGTGCACAATCGGGCCTTGATTGGCTTTCTCTGATGGTATAAAGTAGTAGGAGCGTTTCACTCCTCTTTATTTGTCTTTTTGTTGGTTTTTAAAACAATTTTTAACGCAGCAAAAAAGTCGGCATGGTTGAACGTCTCCCGTAGTACAGCTTAACAGACAGCGCTCGCCTCCTACCAACATGGCTGAAAGCACGTGGCTTCTACAAATAACTCCGGAAGTGACGACAACGCGTCTCCGGCCATTGCTGAGAATGTTCTCTCAGGCTTCTCTCTTACGTTTTCATACGCACCGTACTCCCCCTTCATCTTAACCCCTTCTCAGCCACAACCCTTCTTTCAGACGCCTCCCG
>JAWQFJ010016539.1:90000-97500 GCA_034096865.1 Theodoxus fluviatilis | reverse complement strand
AAAGTAGCTCGGCTACTTTGTACAAAAATAGTTTTTCTTTGAATAACGATACGCATATTCACATGTGAGCATATGTGTGCATGCATAAGTTGGTGCGCCTGCACGCGTGTTTATGAATGTGTGAAATAATGTACATTTCCCTCCTGTGCGCACATCGAAATGTTAGTTCACTGTGAGGGCCAGCGTCAAAGACTATGTATGTATATATATAGATATACATACATAGTATATATACATACATAGTATATATACATACATAGTATATATATATATATATATATATACTCACGCCAAGGAAATTATGTTTACCCTCGGTTCGTTCATTATTTAGCAAAATAATTCAAATTTTTAAAACGGATTCTGATGAAATTTAGTGGAAGGACAGAGCTTCACCGAAGAAACAATCCATTAAAATTTGGAGGCTATCTGTTATCTCGTCTTGGAATTACGACCAAAAAGGAAATAAAAATGTTGTCGCAAGCACCGAAGTTGATGACGTCAAACTATTGATGACTTTATCGTATGCGTTCTGCACTCAGAAATCGCTTTCACTAGTTTCAAGCAGTAAAAGTACCCAAACTTCGTAGCAGAAAATCCTGCCTGAATTAATTATGCAAGTCATGGAAGAGTAGTTTGTGTTACCTTGGTGGAGGTTTGCGCTCTCAGAGTGCTATCTAGTTTTCGGAATGGGACAGAAAAGATTAGTGAGTTTTCAAAGGAGATGGATGGAATAGTGTTGGTACGCCAATAAAGGTTCATTTTCCTCGTGAGTGCTGCCGTCAGGGCCTTTGCTGCAGGCGCGAAGGCGAGAGACCACAGTCCATGACTAGAGTTGTCCTTGACTACTGCTGCCTGCAACGCATCGGGTCTCGGCAGGTTGACAAGAGTGAACGACGAGAAGCGCAAACCCAGTGAAGATGAGATTTGAGTCCTCTCAGATTTTGGTAACTGGTAACCAGTTGTGTGTGTGTGTGTGTGGGTGTGTGTGTGTGTGTGCGCGCGCGCGCCTGTATGTGTAAGTGTGTGTGTGTGTGTATGTGTGCGTGTGTATGTGCGTGTGTATGTGTGTGTACATGTGTATAAAATACGCTTTACACATCAACCACAAGTGATCAGTTTGTGTACAAATCAAATATCAGCTTACAATTGATATGTTGCATGTAAAAACCCGAGGAGAGAACTTAAGATTTGTTACAGGACACTTCATATCTAGAGGAAGGTTTCATCTGGTAAATGTTTTACTCTGTTAACTTCACGTCTAAAGATTCACGTCTCCTCGAGGGACAAGATGCTGGTCAAGAACAACCCCAGCCTGCAAAGCAGACTAGCCTCGAAGAATTGGAAGCAGTAATTGCGGGCTTATGGTTGGACCAAGCCGAAGGGCGATGGGATGAGAAAACGGGACCCCAGCAAAAACGCTATTCCCCCTTCCATGGAAATACCCCCAATTCACTCAATTACATACACCTACCTCTCTCTCTCTCTCTCTCTCTCTCTCTCTCTCTCTCTCTCTCTCTCTCTCTCTCTCTCTCTCTCTCTCTGTCTTCGTGGAGTAATTAGTGGCAGCAACCTGTTATCTCGCGTTAACTATGGCCTGGCTGAAGTTCCGAGCTATCGGTCTTTCCTTGAAGAGGTCAAGGGTGCATCCTTCCCTACACGACGATGTGCGAGATATGGGACCTTCCAAAATTTAGAAAGGTGTACGACTCAGTACGTCAACGAGCGCTTGTTGCATCTGAAAGTGCGGCCACCTCGTTAACGTAGATGTGTCTATTGTTTCTGTCTTCTGCACAGCTCCTTAAGTCGCTCGTTTCACAACTGCAAACCTTAGGAGTTACGGTAGCCAGCTTGTCAACAGATACAGGAATGCACTATTCAGTGTGTGGGATGGTGTTATCCTTTATTTTTGCAGCTTCTATTCCTTTTATATTTGCTGCAACTTCTTTATGTTTACACCAAACCAACCCCAACCCCCACGCTCCCCCCCCCTCTCTCTCTCTCTCTCTCTCTCTCTCTCTCTCTCTCTCTCTCCCCCCCCCCCTTTTTCCGTGTAAGGGTAGGGGTTGGGATGGGGTGAGGGTACGGTACAAAGAAGTAGGTGTGGATGTGAGTTGGTGGGTATGAATGGAGGGAGCACTGATTTCAAGGCATCGCATCCTGTTTTTTGTTGGTAAAGACCACATTTTTGACAATCCCACAACACTTAATATTGAACGTGCACAATTCTTTTGTTTTCTGTAGTGTGTTTGTCTGCTCTCCCCGCTGATCTAGCAAAATTGCCCCATTTCTTAAAGCAAATTAATTTGCACATCCGTGACGAGTTAGTTTCAATTAATTTAATTCCAAATATTGGGTCGTTTACGTCACATATGAGGCATGCCCCATACCCCACTCAGTCGATTGTTTGTGAACTGTTGTCACAGGGCCTATATATGTTACCGTCATGAGTGGTAATCAGGCAGAACTAGTAATGACTGGGTTTTTTAGTCATTACCAGTAATGGCTGATTCAGTCAGTGGTTACGAGTAATGACTGAAAATCTTAGGCATTACTAGAATTGACTAGCACATGTCGTGAACTGAACGCTTGATGACTAGGCAGGAGACGTAACTTTTTTTAAAGTATGATTAGACATCATGTTGACGTTGGGTTCAACGTCATGTTGTTCTTGGATTTACTGCTTGATGATTAGACATCATGTTGACGGACCAGTTGGAAGACAACATTTCACTTCAGCAAGCAGAGGCAAGTCATCATCAGAGAAAACAAGCTGAAAGAATGGTGAAACGGGCCAGGGTTGAGTTAGGAGATGCCAGTGAAGGTGACAATGTTGCGATCCCTATTCCCGGTGTTGACAGAGGGAGGGGGGACCCCCGAAATCTTCTGGGTGTTGTAGTAAATCGGGATGAAAACATGATGTACACTATTGCCACCAGCAATGGAACACTGAAGGGAAAGTATTCCAGAAATCAGTTTATCCTTTGCCCGGAAAGATTGTTACCAATTGCAGACATAGACAGAGAGAATCTGATTTCACTGAGATCAGCCGTTACTTTGTCGTCTCGTTGTAACGGCCAAGGATTTGCCAAATGCTCATGCGCAGGCGCTAGACGCTGTCAGACAAAGAAATGCTCTTGTTTCAGAAACAATCTAAAATGTAACAGCCGCTGCCACCACAGTCTGACATGCAAAAACAAAATGTGCCAATGAAAATGTAACATACTGGAAACTGGTCGTCTTCCAATAGGTAATATAGTTTTACTAAAGCCTGTTGGTCTTGGTGACGTTGATCTCCAGTCCTGTTGTCTTGGCCTCCGGGTGAGCGCCTCCAGGGAAGCTCCCATCACCATTGATGGTCAAGCCATAGAAGATGTCGAACGCTTCACGTACCTGGGCAGCATGGTCAGCAAGACTGGAGGGACAGATGAAGACGTGAGAGCCAGGATAGGCAAAGCAAGACACGCCTTCGTCACCCTGAAACCAGTGTGGAGAAATGAGAGCCTCAGCCGTCACACCAAACTGAGGATCTTCAACACAAATGTTAAATCTGTGCTGCTCTACGGATCTGAAACCTGGAGACATACCAAGAGCATCGGCCACAAGCTACAAGTCTTCATCAACACCTGCCTCCGCCAGATCCTGCGTATCAGATGGCCAGAAAGAATCTCCAACAAAGAACTCTGGCAACGTACCAGGCAGGAGCCGATCGTCAACGCCATCCAAAGAAGGAAATGGAAGTGGATTGGGCACACTCTGCGCAGAAACGAGTCCAGCATTCCACGCCACGCCTTGGACTGGAACCCCCAGGGTAAACGGAAGCGTGGTCGACCAGCACTGACCTGGAAAAGAACCCTACAGGCAGAGCTGAGGACAGTCCGGATGACATGGGGAGAGGCGAAGAGGGCAGCCCAAGACCGACAGAGGTGGAGACTTGCAGTGAAGGCCCTATGCTCCGACCGGAGCGAAGAGGACTAAGTAAGTAAGTAAGTAAAGCCTGTTGGGACACAAGAAATAGGTTAGTGCATTTGTGAACGGAATCGCTTGACAATCGCTAAAATAATACGCTCGTATCAGGGTTTTTATTGGGTGTACAAACATCATGGTGTGTGACTTTTGTATTCGTGCAAATGAAAAACACCAACATTCTTTTTGCTGAATAAATTAAATAGGAGAGATGTACCCTTTATGTGTGAGTTTATTATTCTTGAAAATGAAAAAAAAACACATTCTTTTGCTGAATCCATTCTTTCCTTTCATTCTGTCACGGTATAATAGCTTGTGTGTGTGTGTGTGTGTGTGTGTGTGTGTGTGTGTGTGTGTGTGTGTGTGTGTGTGTGTGTGTGTGTGAATTATTGTGTCTTAATTCCAACAACAGCAACAGTTTCACATATTGACTGACTGAAACACAGGCATTACCAGTAATGACTAATTTCGCTTGATGACGGTGAGGTCAATATGCAAATTCGGTCCTTTACGTGAAATGACTAGTCAATTCTAGTAATGCCTAAGACTTTCAGTCATTACTCGTAACCACTGACTGAATCAGTCATTACTGGTAATGACTATAAAAACCAGTCATTACTAGTTCTGCCTGATTACCACTCATGACGGTAACATATATACACGTTACACATAGCCTTTCACTGCACTGAGGAAGGAGCCTACTTGGCCCCAAAAGCTCTGTATTAAATTTATAAAGTTGGACAAGAGTATCCCTACTTCTTTTGTTTCAATACGAGTCCAACACCGGCCTCCTTTTTCCTACACACACACATACACACACACACTCACACACACTATGATGCACGGGTTGTACCTTAAAGAGTCATGCATAAAACTCAGTATGTCCTTGAACGCCAGAGATCGTCGGTCAAGGCCACAACTGTATCGAGGTATTCGTTTCCAGCGTGAAGTCAGGACTGGAAGCGCGAAGCTAACGAGTTTCTAGTCAAGCGTGATGGAGTCGCAAATCGTGAGAATACCTTAAAGCAAAGGTCTCTGACTCCAACAGTCTCACAGGTCAAGGTCACGATACTGTCTGATTGCTTCTCCCCCACTACGCACTCGCCAAAACCTTTGACCTTCTGGGCGAAGCTACCGTCGACCAATGGGCAATTAGAATGGGGTTGTAAATAGGGGTTGGTCATTAGCTCGAGGCGGTGGGAGTCAAGCAGAGCGCGGGCATCCTGGATAGTGGGCAGTTCTGAGTGGACATCAGACGGTGGACAAAACCACCGCCACTGCGTTTGTCCGCCTGTCCAGTTTTTGCCGTCCAGAGTTAATGAGAAGACCGGTGTAGGGTCAGATGAATGCCCCATGGAAATTCTCTGCGACTCGTTTGAGACGACGACGATGCCATCTTAAAGGATGTCATAATATGGAACGACTTGCGCTTTTGAGTTCATTAAACTGATCAGACAAAAGCTGCCTGGGGTGGTTTTTCATTATTTTTTCAGTTTAAAACTTTTCCATTTGCAAATTTAGTTGACGTAGTGACAAATTTCGCACCTTCCGCAAACCATCCGATCTACATTTTTGATTCATTAGATATTTATTTGTAGACAGGCTTTAAAAACTGTCTCAAGTCGATTTTTAACACTGTTTTAATCTCGACATCCGAATTATAGATTTATGGCAGCCATGCGCAGTAATATGAAGCTGCAACTATCGGTAAATTCCCAAGTCCATGATCATAACTAATTTAGCTAATTAAACATTTAGGACAGAAAATTAACTTTTACATGCGTAACATTCTTGGGATGATCAGGGATTTTGTTTTTCAAACATTCAGATTGTGCCAGAGTCTCCTCTGTCGTGTTTGGGTGCAACTTGACTCGGGATGAAACATCTACCACGACACCGATGCTGACCGCCGTCGCGGCCTTGCAAAGGGGAATAATTGAAGCAGTTGCCCTTGTCTGTCTGTCGCCTCTCCTTGTCTGGGGCCGCCTGCCCCCGTGCGCTCCCAGGGCGCGCTCTGCAGCGAAGACAAGGTGGAGGAGAGTGGTGTTGGTCCTGTGGAATTGCTTCCTGACAGGCCGCCCTTGTGAACAGAAGGTCCGTCCACAAGCACAAATGGAGACTTGTTTGCTCATCTCTTAAAGTGATTACTGATCTCTAACAGCGTCTCCTCCCAGCGCCGCATGATTTTGTTGACCTTTGCCGTGAAGCCGGACCTCGTACGCTTTCGATACTGTGTTGAGGGTCAGGGGATTACAAGTGCCAATACTTAAATGAAACGAGGCATGAATTTTCATGCGGCACGTGTGGAAGAATTCGCAGGAATTAGAATCGCGTGGAATGAAATGTGGGTTTCGTAGCTATAGTGCAAGCGTCGACACTGTGTGGTTTTTCTTCGATATTACAAGTCGTCCTTATTCCCCTGGTCCTCTTCATTCCGACTGTAAACATTTTTCTTGAGATTTTACGAGTGTGTTGACTAATCTTCATAGAACATGAAAGTTTTATACAGTTTTATCTGGCTTAAACGATTGATTGCTGGCATTTTTATGGTCGAATTTTGGGCATCCAAAAGCTGTCTGTGACATTCTATATGCATGCCAAGAGATGAACGGTATTTGTATAAGTCCTTTGGGGAGACGTAGAACGTCCTTCCAACGTTTCCATTGCGTATTACCCGATGGAGGCACCTCTTGGGATTACATCTCATCTTGGTGTTTTCAATCCTTCCCATATGCTTGTAAAGTGAACATGGCATCTCAAAAATCGAACATGCACACTTCCTTGCAGATATCCATTAGGCCATTGGATTTTTAAAAAAATTGGGGGGGAGGGGGGGGGATTTGATCGAATGCGAACTTTTCATTCGCATCGCCACCGTCTCTTTCTGATGAATGCATCATCTCATATCGACATCGATTTCTTCCAAAACTTGGTCGTCTTTGAGACAACATTTTAAAAATAACTATGTGCGTTTGTTTTTCTTGGAACGCACTAACGCAAGATAAGAACTGGAAACATTTTCTCAAACATAACTTAACTTAATAACAGTCTCTCCCTACGACATAATCGTAAAGGACAAACGTCTGCAATTTACTCTTATACCACAGCTCCCGATACCGATTCCAGGTGATCGGATGTTTATATGAATGCGACATTAACAATCCTTTGCGTGACTGCATGAACATCTTGTAAAAGACAAATGGATGGATGGATGGTGTTTTACGGCCAATCAGCCTTTGTCGGCTATGTAAGGTCATTAAGCACAAAAATCACTTGAAGATTTGAGAGTAAACGCAAATCCCACGCACCCACAGGGGGATGTAAAGGACGAAGACGGAAGATGATTTCAAGACAGACGACCATTGAAGAAAACACGCCATTGCATATAACGCCTTGATCTTTTCGTGAGACGGAAAACCAGGTCAAGATAAATCATCCCTCTGTGGGTTGGGGGGCAAGTATAGACCCCCTGTGGGTTGGGGGGCAAGTATAGACCCCCTGTGGGTTGGGGGCATGTATAGACCCCCTGTGGGTTGG